>BQNB010101100.1:0-24553 GCA_026074375.1 Tanacetum coccineum | reverse complement strand
GTGCTATGTAGCGAGTTAGGATAATTCTAAATAGCGAGTTAGGTGATTGTTCTTGGTAGCGAATCAAAGTCGTTGCTTATTGGTGAGTTGTAGTACGTATCAGCGAGTAATGAATATTATTTTCATGAACAGGAAACTCGCTAACCAGTAGCGAGTTAATGATGATTCTATTTTTATTAAAATATTCAACTCTCTATATCAAAATTTCCAAATTTAATAGCGAGTTAAGTATTTTAATAAAAATTATACATAGCGAGTTGTCATTAGCAAGTTGTCATTAGCGTGTTGAATTTCTTATTTAATTGTGTGCAGGCAACTCGCTACCCCTTAGCGAGTTAAAGAAAATTTTTATTTTATTATAACATTTAACCCTCTATTTCAAATTTTCTATGTTGGTAAGCGAGTTGTCTGCAGCGAGTTATGTAATTTATCAAATATCTTTGGGTAAACTCATTCCAAGGGTGACTTTCCTCTGAGCAATTGCTCCCAACTAACATCAGATATCTATATGTATGTTCTGCTGTTGGATCTACTTGTGCAGATACTACGGCTGACATAAACATTCCTGCGAATGATGCTCCTACTGAATAAGCTCCTGCTATCGCACCACCAACCAGAACGGATGATCAAATTTTGCCGTCAAGCAAATGGGTGCCCATCGGCAAGAGTAACTGCATACTTGATGTACAGAAGTCTCAGAGGAATCCTATCTTCCTGATTACTGTGGCCATACTGAAAAAACACTAATTTCTTCAGAGCTTTCATGACATCCTCTACGATTCCAGCTATCTACATTCAATAGTTTTAGGACACCATGTGTTTTGACCATCTACTGGGTTGTACAGCTGTCAGTTGGATGAGCAATGGTTCAATCTTCACAAAGATATTCTTAGAGATGCTCTCAATATCACTCCAATCAATGATGTCAATCCTTTTGTGGCTCCACCTTCGAGTGATACTGTCATCGAGTATGTTAACACTTTGGGATACCCTAATACACTCAGGATCATGTCAGCAATGTCTGTCAATGCTCTCTATCAACCATGGAGAGCTATCTTTTCTATGATCAACATGTGCCTTATAGGCAAAACTGCTAGATATGATAGGCCAAGACATCCTGTGCTTCAGATTCTTTAGGGTATCATTCATCGCTCCAAAATTGACTATGCTGAAAGGATTTAGGAAGAGTTTGTTCAATCTATACAAACCTTACTCATTGACAGGAAGAATCTTACTACAGCCTCTCGTGGAAAGAAGAAGACCGCTCATCTGCTTATTCCAAACGTCAGGTTCACCAAACTAATCATCTATCACCTGAAAACCAAACACAACATACATCCTAGAACTGGTCCAGCTCTTCACTACTCACATAAGGAAAACGTTATGAACACTCTCAGGTATGTTGGAAAGGATAGCAGGGAAATATTCGATATGCCGATACCTGATGCTCTTCTTATTGATATAATTAAAAGAGCAGCATACTACAATGGATATCTGGAGCATGTCGCTGAGTATCAACGTTATCTGGATGAAGAACACGATAAGGCAGATGACAAGACACCCAAGCCCACTTCGTCTCAACCATCCAAACCAACACCGACACCAACCGAACCCTCCCAGAAAGACCAAGGTAAAAAAAGTAAACTGGTCAAGGAGATATCTGATGCACCATCTTCCGCCAAACGATCTAAAGCGGGTAAGGCGACAAAGAAGCGCATACCAAAGAGCCCTCTCAAGTTGGTTGATGAACCTAGTGATGAAGGTGTTTGGGTTGAGGAACCTGCCTATAATGAGGAAGAAGTAAACCTTCAACGGGCTCTAGAGCTAAGCCTTAAGGATCAAGGGGAACGAACTCAGGGACCAGCACGTTTGGTCGTAATTAGGGAACCTGACTCTGGGAGAACTCAACCACTTCCAGATGTACAAGGAAAGGGAAAAGAGAAGGTCGTTGATGAACAAGCTGCTTACGATCTGCTCACCCTTCAGACTCCAAAAAAGAAGAGCCCTGCAGATCAATTTATATGCTCTCGATCTACTCACCCTTCAGACTCTAAAGAAAAAGAGCCATGCAGATCAATTCATCTTTTAGAGACGTACTCCTATGCCCATTGAGGGCCTCTGGGACTTGCTGAAAGCTTCTTCTTGGATGCGGAATCGCTTGACTGATAGTGAAACGGATTCGGGATGAGTGAAGTGCATGTGAATCAAAGCTGTAGATAAAGAAAAAGGCCAGGTGGACCTAACCCTGGTGAACAAGATGAGGCAGGCTGGATCAAACCATGGTGATGCTGCAGAATATCAACCATACCAAGTCTGGGTTCTGTGACCAAACCTGAACACATGGACAAGAGGCCACTGATGCTTCAACTCAACAAAACCTGAGCAAATGGGATGACGGAGTTTTACCAATACTGCTTACCCATATGTTCTGGAGACCTCATAGGCGCCCAATGAAGATCATGTGATTCTTGAAGAACTGCAGCTCCTCTGGAACCCTGTTTCTCTACAATACCTTGAAAAAGATC
This sequence comes from Tanacetum coccineum, assembly GCA_026074375.1. Classification (NCBI taxonomy): domain Eukaryota; kingdom Viridiplantae; phylum Streptophyta; class Magnoliopsida; order Asterales; family Asteraceae; genus Tanacetum; species Tanacetum coccineum. The sequence continues at coordinate 22,028 of BQNB010101100.1, read as the reverse complement.
TCAGCTTCATGATCAGTTATTCGTTGGAGAATTGCAGGAACGGAGGAACCAGGGAAAACCAATGCTGAAGCAGAGGTCCAGTCAATGGTTTCGGTCCCCATTCATCAAGACACCTCCTCGGTTCCTCCAATGACCACTCCGGTTATTGATCTCACAACGTCACAATCTGACACCCCTCTCCAACATCAACAGCACAATCTCAACAATACGACCAACAAAACCACTTTCTACCACCGCACCGCAACCACACAAAGCACCCAATATCCAATCTTAGTGAAGGCATAGGTGAATTCGAAACACTATAGCAGGATTGATACAAACAACTTAGCACTGGAGGAAAGGTTGGACAAACAAGGAAGCCGACTATACAACTTGGAGAATCTCAATATTCCCCACAAGGTATGCCAAGCAGTGGATGAGATAGTCACTGATGCAGTAGACTGGGTAATGCAAGCTCCACTTCGAGCTCGCTTCAGGATCTGACCAAAATGTTGATATAAAGGAATTTATTACAAACGGATGTTTGAAGATACACCCTCCAGGCTCATGACGTTCTTAATGAATTGTTATGAGGCTCTAAAGAAGTCATTGGAGTTAGATATTCAAATCAAGTTTGCTGACAGGAGGAAAGCTCGTAGAAAGAGAAGAAAGAGATTTTTTATGAGTACCAAGAATACTCCTCCTGGGTCTCCTTTAATTTACAGCACCTCCTCACCTTCTTAGGAGGTGCATCTGGTGCTCCAGGTACTTCAGGAGCATCAGGGTCTTCTTAGTTGCCGCCGCCTCCTCCTCTTCCATCTACTGGTACATCTAGATCTGCTCAGCAACAAGGCAGTAAAGCTCAAAGCTCGTCCAAGACTGCAGCTTTAGCATCACAATAACATGGCTTGGACTACATCTGACACTAGATATGAGTCAGCTGGGGTTTCTGGGGCTCAAGAATTATCTCATACAGACTCTCTGATGCATGAGGATTCCATTCCCAGAGAGTACTATGTCAGATGATGAGACTCCAGGAATGAATCCCATTATCGAAAGCTGACTCGCGATAAGGGATGGTGGAAACATATAGAAGAGGAAAGACCAACGACTCCTGAACCTGCGTAGATTATTCCATCTTCTAATGTGTCAGATGTAGAGAATAACTGGGCTTCTGCGTTGGTTTCAACTTCAAAAACTCCTGCTGAGAACTCATTGCTTGCAAAGAATGGAGACATGACGAGCTTTCATGACGTCGGATGCGACAAGTGAACAAGACGAAGCTTACACAAGCAGATTTCAAAGGGCAAGCTTATGAAAAAATATGAAATATCCGAAAGAAATAATCAATAACAACATGACGAGGTAAAGGATGGGATAAACTTATGTTGGGCCTCGCTTGGGTTGACTTTGCCTCCGTGAGAATCACCCGACTCTGCGGGTCCAGTACTATTACACACATCCGACAAACGATCAACTATTCTATCTCCTTCGGTTCCACAAGAGGCTCCTCTTATGGATCCTTATAATGCTTAAGTCCAGTTTGGAAAATGGTTCCCCAATGAGACTTTTTGCGGGTGAGGGAAAAACATAGCTAAAATACTAAGAAAGTAATAAATATTATATCAAATAATGGTAGACAAAATAACTAAATGAAAACTTATCAAAATACGAGATATATAAGCTATGCAAAAATAGAGGGGAAGCATAGCAGTTATATAATTAAACACTTAAGCCCTAAATACATCTACATGAAGGATTCCTAGGTTATAGTCTAGGCTCAACCACCTACTTCTCTATAACCAATGGCTCTAATACCAATCTGTCACACCCCGCCAAGGCGGAAGCACGAGGTGGAACTTCATGGATATCATTACAACACAATGGCATCTACTATAGAGATACTAAAAGGAAAAGAAAACAATCATAGAGGACACTATGTGTCATAACAATACCCAACACAAGATAAAGGAGTCTTCCATTATTAAGTAATGTCATACATGCAAATGCATAAACCACATAAAAGTAAATCAATCCCAGACTTAAATCATCCAGCAGAACATAAGTCTAAATAAAAAAAATAAGAAGAACTCCACAAGCCAATCCTAAGGTCTCTCTAGCCACTTCTCCTAGCATCATTAGTCTCAAACTGATTACCTGAAAATGATGCTCAAAAACGTCAACATAAAGTTGGTGAGAGTCATAGGTTTAAGACACGAATTAAAATTTATCCAACCATTACTGTGATAAAAGAAAACACTGCATGGAAATAAACGAGCTATCATACAGGCTAACATGCAAAACAACAAACCAATCACATTTGGGTAGGAACGTTACCCCCGATCCACAACAATCCAAGAGGGGCAGGCGTGCCCTCGACCCAAGTCATGACTCCACTTGATCACATCACAACACATCAAAAGGGGCAGGAACGTGCCCACGATCCAAGCCAACCCGGCTCCAATTGACCACATCACAATACATTTAGCACATACACATAATAGCCACGTAAAGTCCATGCATTTTAGACAACCAATTATCACAGTAATCAAATCATTTCAACATTTCAAACCATTTGCATCATTTTCACCCCAATAAAATCATAAGAAAAGAGGGGCTATGAAACTCACCTGATCGCGCAGCTACAAGTAACACAAACTCCTTCCTTAAACTATACACAATAAAAGCTCATGTTACCATCGGTAAGCTAAACGCTTAATCCAATATAACAACCCTAATGATGGACTAATATCATCTATACTATATGTAAAGACTCTCTACCATCATTTTATATCTTCATTATATCTTTTATTTACTTTTTACTTTTATTTTAAACACTTACAACTTTCTGCTCAAATGCAGAATTTTTACCCAACTTGCACGACCCCGACAAGTGTGACCAAAAACCCAAACCAAATGGTATCTAAAATTCTACCAAAAATTTCACAGCCTTCCTACAGGTCTTATGAGACCCCAAAAGTTGCCCCGTAAATCCTATCCTTTTATAAACCTTGTTTAGAAAATTGTTTTCACAAGCTATCCCAGATTTGCCCGAAAACTGACCGGTCAAAAGTTTGGTACAAGCTGACCATTTTAAAATTAGTATTATTTTCTAAAAAAAATCAGAGACCTCACACAATATAGCATAACCACAAACCAAGTTTAGCCTCCATATGATGTCTAAGTGATTTTAATAAAAAAATTCCAAAACCAAAAGTCAGAAAATTGGGCAGTTTTGATGGACGAGTCTTGCAACAGATATTTTTAAACCCTCTTCCTTCCCTCACCAATAAAACTTGAAAGGCCAAATTTTCTGGAAACTAGACTCTCTGTAGATAATTTTAGGCTTTTGAAAATCATAAAAAGCTTTCCAGATGATCAAGTTATGATCGTTTTAAGTTGACCCAAAATTCTGCCCTGATTTTCAGTTACGAATTTAACCTACACAACCCTAATAACATCATTAATTTAACTCTAATTATGCATTAATCATCATCATAACATTAATTACTTATTAAAATCTGTACTTTATCAAAACCCTAATTTTTTTATAAACCCTAATTAATTATCTTTTATAATTAACTCTAATTCCATCAAGATTAGATTAAAAATTAACATAGTAACAAAAGATCAAACATGGCTTACCTTGATCAAAAAAAAAATTCTCTTCTTCTTGCTGCCGACGATCTCAAGGGGAGGAGGAAGAAAAAAAATGATTTTTGTGATCCCTAATTTTATTTTTATAGTCCTAATCCTATTTTAATTAAAACTTTAAAGTTTTATTTCTCTTTTTTTTCCAATCTACTAAACCCCAACCGGCCCATTTTTATTTTCATATTTTTTTTATATATATATTTTTTTAAAACTTTATTAATTAACTTAAATTTAACATTACTTTAACTTCTTAAAGAACCTAAGTCATTTTTAACTATACCTTTTATTAAAACGAAAATTACCGCGCATCCTAAAAATATAATTTCACTTTCTAAAAATATTATTTCGTTTCTAGGCTCACTTTCTAAGTATGGAAAGTTATACAAAACTCCCATATTCTCTTCACACTTGCTCATGTTCTCATACTCATACGATAAAATGATCATTTAAATTCTTAAATGATTCTATTCATACTCATAACTACTCATTTCAATTCAAATAATCACCAAAACACATAAGATCACATAAAATAGCACAAAATTAAAATCTAGAAACGCATTCTAACCTGATCAAACCATGGTTGTCACATCGGTGGTCCTCCAGATCATGTTACTATTCAACCATAATTCTTCTTCAATAAAGACTTAGAGTATTTAAGATATGGCAGCAAGGGAAGCAGTCCTGCACTATTGATTTTCAAGATGAAGGCTGCCAGTTATCCTGACTTTGGTCTTGAACTATTAGTGCCGAAGCAAATGTGGATTGATGATGTGTGTACATATGACATAAGTACAAAATATGGCATCTCTCACTGATAGTTTACTCGACATAAGTTCTATATTGACAGACATGATTCTCCGTCGCGTCGCAAAGATGTCAGAACACACATGCGGATTCTCAGTGTCGTCAGAATTAAAGCCTACTCAAGATACAGGTATGACTACTTGAGCGAAATTATCCTCCGGAGAGCTGATTTCCAAGAACATACAATTGCTTAAAAGGATTTCAAGAACTTGCATCCCAGTGACTTTGAAGACCTGAATCTGCTCCTTCTGCAAGGTCATCTCGATTATCTTCTTGGTTCAGACAAACGGATGATATCTACTGCTGTCAAGCTATGGACCTAAAATTTAGTGATTCGACAGCGGGTTAAAGGCTTTTAACTCGGCATTGATAGCTACCAGACACAGTTGAATCTCACTAAACCAGGATGGGATGCTACAGGCTATGAGTTCAAGCATGATTATACCATCATTGAGTCTCCTCGAGCAGTCGCATTCCCGGTAGACAACAATGACCGAAAGATCATGAGGTTCAATGAGATATACAAGTTCAGTGATGGAACATTGACAAATAATTCTGGAAGCGCTGGATTACAGTGTAAAGGAATTCAAGGTCAAGCAGCTCAATCTGGGTATGAATACGCGATTCTGGACTCAAAAAGACGTGACAAGGAGTAAAGAGTTCATAGCGTCTATTGAAAGGCTACTGAAGACAAGAAGGACCTACCGAAACCTGGAATGCTTTGTTGGTGTACGTGTTTGTGACATTGACTACGGGCTTCTTTAGAGAACGGAATGATATCGTCATTCCATTTAAAAGGTCAATATCCTGTGTATTATATTGTAAACTTTGTACATTATATAGTAGTGTAGTAAATCCAGTGTTAAGATGTCAGATTATGAAATTTTTAGTGAGTTTCTCGTTAAACTCAAATTATTTTTATATATACCCTCATAACTGACAACTAACAGAATCTCCTCATAAATTAAGGGAGGAGCAAATATAGGATTCTAATTCGGCTTGTATGTAATAATTAGACCACATTTTCCTCCCAAATTTTTCTCTAAACTTATTTAAATCAATTGTGAGATCATAAATCGTAATTTGGTTTTAAATTTTTGATCAGGTGAGGAGAATGTAATTCAAAATCAAATATTAAATCGATAAAAATGGTAATCTATTAAGACTCCAATCCAATGCAGGTTCGTCCTCCCTCCATGTGCCAAACAATTTTCGATTACCACGCACCTTGGTTGCTGGTGGGACCGTTTTCTACATAATCAAAACAATTAGGTACAATTGCTTTGATATCAATATCACAAGTACCATGATTGATTTTTCAAACAGGTTTTATGACAAAAGTGAAACTGTACCAAAAAGACCGACCCCTATACTCCTTTATCGGAAGCAAAAGGATGAGCAATTTTAAGTATATTTCCCAATGATCTGCAGACCGGAGGGATCTACACCCAGGGACAATCACTCGTTAGTATAGAAGGTCCTTAAGAATGATTACAAAAGGAGTAATGTGAGAATAAGGGAAGAGGGCGGGACTGACACATGGAGCTAGTACTTGGAACGAAACCAACTAAGTATCTAGTAATGAAGTCTTGGTAAGCACTGTAGGGTTGAAAATGAAAAATGAAATTTTAAGATAAAGGGAGAAAAGAAAGCAGCCGCTCCTTAAACCTTAGGCAGAACCAGTCACTACATATCTGTCAGAATCACAATGGTTGTTGACTGACATTGAAACAAGTAACATGACCTAGTGATACCTTGCAACAACCCCTCCTTAGACATCAAATCCCGTAAACGATTCTTGTTTCATTTCTCACGGAGATCAATAACATTCTATCCATCTCTCTCACTTCCGATTAGAAGATATTGAAAAAGGTGGCAGTACGTGCACCAAACAGCCAGCCTCCGACTACTAAAACTAAAAATGCACAATTGAGTCGAAAGCTATGAGATCATCTATAAATCTTGTTAGGACACTAATTCAAAATATGCTTGCTCATCACACACTATGATAACAAGTAAGATCCTTAAGAGTCCTTCGCATTATCCTTGTGGTATTTCCAGAACATAAGATCCTTAAGAGTCCTACGCATTATCCTTGTGGTATTGCCAGAACATCGGAGTGATACGAAAGTGCTCACAATGAAGATAGAAATCCTTCTAAAGCCAACATCAAACAAGCTCTTGGTAGGTAACATGTGAGATCCATTATGGATCAAACTTGTGACAAATGGAAAGCAACGATGGTGCTATTCATTAATGAACAAACTTGGTTCCAGGAAGTGCAAATTTTGAGACGGATAGTTTTTTGGAAAACCTTTCGATGTGCACAACAACTGATTTTCGAGCACATTGACTGTGTATATCTTTCAAAACAAATGTGTTTCTGATGAAATTTGATTTATGTTATAAAACCTTTAATGTGTCATAAAAAAAAAAAAAAGAAAAAACCCCTTTATTTTAGTTTTATTCTGAGTGACACGTGACTGACATTCAATGAGGTAATTTCTCATTTAATCAGTGGGTTTTAATTCACTCGTTCACTCACTCCGTGCTTTGTCTACTTTGAGACGATCTGGTTTTGTGAAGGCTAGCGCAGCTGCGAAACCCTGTCAAGGAGATTCTTCAGATATCTACCTGATCACAGGCAGTATTTATACTGATTAACAGGGAACCGTGGTTCTTGCAACCTTATTCAACGAAAGTAAACAAAGACACTTTCGTTTGTCTATTACTAACATATACTTGCAGGAAACCTCGACGTAGCAGCTGCTTGGCAAAGAACATGCTAATTACAACCTCATGCCACACTAACATTCCTAATATCAAGACATCAGGATAAACTGAAAGACCTACAACACAAAAAAGCGACAGCTTCCGCAATTCTAATGCTACATATGCCAGCTATCAGATCCAGAAAAGTGTGAGCATGCCGGTCCGATGGTCACAACATTACATGGAGGCAATATTACAACAAGGATGATTAAGAGATTTACTGTGGCTGATGATCTCAAAGAAAGCTCAAAGATCACACAAGTTAAAGGAACTAAGTTCAAAGATCACTACATTATGTACAAAGAATCATGCATGAAGAAATTCAAAGACTACGAGCTTGAACATAAGATCAAGATTGTTGAGCTAATATATATGTTCTTGGGTGACTCTCCCTTAAGGGGAGATTGGATTAATAGAGAAAAAGAAATCGTTCACACTCGTGTCTGTTTTACCATTTATTGTTTCTCGTAGTTAAGTAGTTAATGTACAACAATCGGTAATGGGCCGAGTATTAAACCCAATGTGTAAGCCCTATACCAAGGCCTTAGGCCGGTTTTTGTTGGTACTATTTAAGCCTCTTCCATGCCATGGAAGAGGTGGGTTAGTCATTTACATAATACAAGTTCATTTTCTCCTACTAGAAAGTTCTCTCTCACTTTCTCTCTCTAGATTTGCCTAATCCACTTGTCATCCGAATGTGTTATGATTTCCAATATCCTACACCCGTCGACCCTGAAGTGATCTTGGAAAAGACTGTCACTCCGTCTCTTCAGCCTCTGCCCATCATAACCGTAGATCTTCATCTCACCAAGGAGATGATGATGAGGATGATGGTGCTTCTCATTGTTGGGAATTAAGGGCTTCTACAACTTTGTACTACTGGTTCAACTTAGTTCTCTACTGCCATGTTAAAGGAATAAGTACTCAGACAAGCTTTAGTATACTGCCAGTACAAAATTGATAGTACTACCAGTTTATTAGACTGTAGTTAGTAATATTTGTTATATAGTTCTACTGCTAAATGATATTCATAGTATTTAGAATAGATATCATGATCACATTACGCGTTTTGTAAGCCCATTAGGGTTTCCTTAAGTAAATAAAAGGAACCCTACGACTATATCTAGATATCAGCTTTTCATATTATATTCATAGTTTTGCATTGAATCAATAGTTATAGGTATTCATGAGGCTATTTTGTAACTCAAAATGAAGTGCAATAATTTGAAAGTTTAGTAAGGATCTTGTTTTTATAACTGTTTCATTTTCTTCTTATATTGCAAACTAGATTTCTCATAGTTTTTGAAATTCTTAAATCTTAAGTTGTCAACTATAGTTGTATTGGATCTATCCAAGATAAATAAGCTTTAACAAGCTAAGTAAGATCTGTCAAGAAGGGATCAACACTCGTGCTAGTACCCCATCTCCTACAACCTACCTAAACTCTCTCGGACCTCTCGATTACCAACAATATGATGTTCCCACTTCTTCTGAACAAAATGTCGATCTTCTTTTCGAACGTCAAACCGACTTGCTTAATCAAACACAACAAATGCATAAGGAACTTAGAGGTGGATTCAAGTCTTTTAGCAAGGCATTGCGAGGAGTCTTCAGCAAGAAAAAGAAGTGAAGATGTTGTGTAATAACTAGTTTGATAGAATAATTGGTTTAGGATCTTATGTGAACTTATGATTATGTTTATGTTTAATTAATTGTGTGATGACAACCCGACTTAGTCGGAAGAACTTAAACTTGTTTAAGCTTGCTTAGGACCTATAATCTTTGAGAATGATTAGTATGCTTTTATAATTATGCATTCTTGTTCTATTTTATTTGTTGCAAACATACATGATATACTTGATTTCATGCACATATTTACATGGGACTTGCTGTAAATTGACCACTAAAACACAACCATTCTTACAATTTTTTGCAAAAAATCAAATTTTTGGTCGTCTAAAAAACACCAGATGGGCATTCACACCCCTTAATCATATAAGTCGATCCCCTACTTTTAAGGGACCGGCCCATTAATTAAGGGACCGGCCATCTGTTTTCTTTCGCTTTTGACCTCTTTTACGTAAGCCTCAGCCATCCTTACCCAGAATGCTTGAACAGATTTTGGAAAATCCTAAACTAATTCAAACTCACTCCATTTCCAAACCATTTTCTTTCGATAAATTCCCTCCAAATGCATATCACCACTTCATCATCTTCTTTATCCTTTATCAACCACCATAAACCACCATGGCATCCACTAGAGTTTCCATTTCTAAAGCTTCTAAAAGACCAAAAATAAACATCATTCCACCAAAATAATTGTTTATGGATTTAACTCACGATGACACCAAAACTCCATCACCCAAGCATCAACTCTCATCACCTAGTGCTCCTTATGCACCCTCAAAAACACCATCAACCAAAGGCACTTACTCTCCCTCCATTGACTACACACCTAAATCACCAACCTCATTCACATCACCATCAAATACCAAAAATGTGTTACTTAAAAACCTCACCAACACCCCTCCTCATAAATTCCCACCACCCCACCTCTTTAACTCAAGAAAAATGCATACAATGGACATCACTCTCACCCATTCAAAATTTCACCAATTACCCTACTAAGATGTCCAATTTGATACTCCTACTAACACTCCTCCACACACCTATCTTTGGTCAATGCCCATTCCTTAAACTTCTTTGAGGCACATGGGTACTCATGTTTATTATGTTTGGCATTTCACAACCGTAAACCTTATCTTTGGATTGAGAGATGAACTCCAATGCATGTTTTCTTACATTGAATACATGCTTTCACAATCTCCACCATCCAACTCACCACCACCACCATCACTTTCACCAAACTAAACATACACCATGTTTAGCCATTTTTAAATAATTGTAAACCAAACCTTTTGCAAGTAAGTTCTAGGGAATTCTAGGAATGATAGGATCTTTGTAGTTTAAATTTTATGTATGTTGTACTAATATGCTTCAAGCATATTATTTCTACTTGATGTATGCATGCTTGTGTGTTATACACAATTATTATGTTTAATGAATGGACTTTAGTCTTATGTTTTAATTATACACTTGTTTTCTTTTTGGTTGCTTGCATTTTTCATATCCATAAAAGTTAAGCCTAGTTGATATATATTTGTTTACACAAATAACTTGACACTTGTTAAGCATTATCAACATGTTTCAATATTTTTTCTATTTGCTACATGTTAGAAATGGTTGTCTTGTTCTTCTAACTTGTTTTTGTAGCAAAGGTTAACCAAGCTCGATTCATTGGTGCCACACGAAACGGGGGGAGTACACATCAAAGGGGTGAGCCGTTCATCAACGTCGACTTTTCACCCTATATTCATCGACGAAGCCTTTTGGATTCTAAAAAAAGGGGGAGAAATAGAACTAAAACACACTAAATTCTTGGTTTAAAAACAATTTTACCTTTATATGAGTTTAAGATTTTGTAGGTCATCAAAAAAGGGAGATTGTTGATAAAATATTGCCTAAAAACTTATTTAATAATTTTTTGATCTCTTCCTACGTTTTTTGATATCACAAAATGTAAAAACAATTAAATGAAAAAATTATTTGTAAACAATTTTTTATTATAATGAAAATTTAATCACTTAAAGGTATGAAAAAACATATGCTTAATGTATTTATGGCCCAAAGGAATTTTTATCAACCTAACATTTTTTTATAAAAATGTACAACATTTTTATAACTTTTACAAAAACATTTTTGGTTTTAAAAGAAATGTTTTATCTAAATAAATATTTTGAATTCAAAATTTCTACCAAAAAACGGCTAAAAATGTTCTAGAAAACACCTCCACCAGAAAAGACAAAAAAGGGAGCGTCTAGGCTGGGCGGCCCCCTTAATTATAAAGGGCGGCCCCCTTAATTATTAAGGGGACCGGCCACTATTTAAGGGGACCACCCAGACAGAAAACCAGCTCAACTGGCCTATAAATACTGGACTATTCCCCACTGTTTTTCTCACCTTTTGCACATACTTTCTTTCTGTTCTAAATCAGATTATACCTTCCTTTCTTTCCTTTGGTCGTTTAATCATAAAGCCTTGTTTCTAAGTGATCCCAATCTTTGATCCTCAAGTGCAGAAGAAAAGAAAACTTCAAAATCAACCAATTTCATAAGTGTTATAGTATAGTTGGTACTAGTTGGTAGTTTTGTTATATCTTGTAAATCATTTTGTTGTATATCTTGGAAGGTGTGTATTGTATAGTTGTGGTACAATAAGTAGAATTGTTGTGATCTATCTGTTAAGTATAGTTAAATACGGGGTGAACTAGAAGTAGTGATAGATTGGAGTGAGCGTAGTAGTGACTTTGTGAAGTGAAAGTTGTGAAGCAAAGTGAAGTTTGTTGAAGTAGAGAAAAGTATTGAAGTGAAGCCAAGTTGTGAATTGTCCGGAAGTGGGTTGTGTGAGATAGCTATGGTTCTAACTCAATATTAGAACTCGACATTTTGCTTATGTCGGAAATAGGTGTAAGCTAAGGTCTGTACTGTTTTCTCCCTTCCTCCGCCTAAAGGGAGTGTTTGTTGACATAGTGAAGATAACTCCTTTGATATTGGTGCACGGGGAGTGGATAGGGCGAGAGAGGTGCTTCGTTTACCGATCCACTATAAATTACTTGTGTTTGTGGTTTGAATCTTCTAACTCCATATCTCTTGTCTTTCATATTTACTTGTCATTTACTTACATATTTGTATTATTCATATTGTGCACACATTGAGATCACACAAAGTTGAATCTAAATTTTAATAAACAAAACAGTAATTTAAAAAGCGGCAAACTATTCAACCCCCTTCTAGTTTTCCACAAGGTTCATTAACTCGTTAACATGTCTTTAGTAAAAAGAATTAGATTAAAACTCATTCTTTCACTCAAAATCTATTAAAAAATGATTTAGGGTTCATAAGAAAAAAGTTGTAATTTTCATTTAATTAGTTGAGGGGTTTTGATCAATAGGGTGCGATTAAGCTATAGTTATAACAGTTTTTGATATAACTCAAGCATTTATGAGATATGATGATTCTTGTAAGTTGAATAAAGCGAAACATGTGGAATTAGTGTTTTTAGTTATGGGTTTGTGTGTATAAGTAGTATCATAGAATTCTTATGCCTTTGGAAATAGTTTTTGGCCCTTAGGATCTCTCTTACTTGGAATTGTAGCATCCTTGGCTCGAAAAACTCAATAAGTGGTATTTTGAATCTGTGTGTTGTGCCTCATGTGTTGGTTAACTGTTTCATGTTCCTAAGTGGTTGTTTTGAGCCTCCTAGATGTCACTTATGCATGCTTAAAGTGTTTCTCCTTAAAAATCTTGCGTATGTAGGATTTCGAGCTCAAAAGGTGGTTTAATTGTGTGATTATTGATTCTTGAGAAAGAATAAGAGATAAAAGATAGAAAAGAAAAAAGAAGTGAAGAAAGATAACGAAACAGAGACACGACCTAAACGGAAAAAAGAGCATCATCTCCGCCCCCCCCGCCCGCCCATGCTCAACAGCTCAGACCCTTTCTCAGACCATCCCCCCCCTTTGGCCTAGCTACCCACACCCGCACACCATATCCGCCCCACTCTCCCCCCTCTCCCTCATCTAATCGCGTCTCGACCCGCCCCCCCGCTGCCTCACACTCCCTCCTGTCACCCTCACGCCTACCCCTCAATGAGGCCGCCCCCCACTCCTCGCACCTTCACCCCCACCCCTTCCCCTCCTCTCCCTACCCTCTAACAATCACAACAACCCCACCTCAATCCTTTCCGCCCCTCCTCTGCCCGCTTTCGTCTCCAGCAGAACCCCTACAAGTATACCTTACTGCTCAAAACAAAAAAAGAAACAATCCCCAGCCACAGGCATCACCCAAATCACAACTGACAGAACCAATGACCCGCCCGCACCCAGACGCTCAGAAACCTGCGCCCCCTAAGATTGCAATCCCATGCCTCAAACCATATAGGCCTGAAAACCACAAATGCGCGCACCCGTTAACAAGCGCAACATGTCCACTAATAATCCTGGGCTGAACCATTTATTATTACTCATTCTGACACGAAACCAGATTCCACTTGATACAAAGCGAACACCTGTAATTAGCTATTTCAAGCGAAACATGTAAGACAGTTTTTAAGCGAAACATGACAGGTTACATTTCGAGCGAAACATGTCAAAATATAAAACGAAACTTTGCCCAAATTTCTTTTAAAAATTTGTGTAATACATTGCTTATGGTTCATGTATTCCATAACATGCTAATGATTGAATGTTCATTAATTGCTACTGAGTGTAATGTTTGACCTAAGCTCCCTTGTAAATGTCTTGTTGAGTTTGACAATTGACCTTAGTTGACTTATTCATAGAGTGTAGTAATTATGTCACATTTACATGAAACCTAATCATAGATCAATCATATCATGAAGGATAACCAAGCTAATCAGTAAAATATATATGTTCTGTATATAAACTGTATTGGTTATTTCTTAAGTAGAATCATGAATCCTCAAGAAACACAACAAGGTTGCTGCTCGTGATGAAAAATGGGTTCCATTCACTGAGAGAGTTAAGATCAGCTTTACCAATGTTAGACTGGAAACCACAGTGCCACAGAAGGAAGAGACATTTAAAGTAGTCATTGATTTTATCAAGAACTCCAAGTGCTTCAAGGCTTTCACCATATATGCAGATGTCCCAGAAATCTTTATGCAGTAGTTCTGGTACACTATCAAGAAGGTTCAAGGCACAAATTCGTATGAATTCCTCTTAGCTAGTAAGAAGTGTGTGGTCAATGCTAATGTCTTTAGGACGATTCTTGATATTTTTCCAAAGCTGAAGGTGATACTTACTAATGGTACCAGATAGAGCTTACACTTGCTTTTCTTATTGAGCTTGGATACAAAGGTCCACTGTACAAGCACACCAACATGTTTGTGGATCACATGCATCAGCCATGGAGAACTCTGGCAATAATCAACAAGTGTCTCTCTGGAAAGACAACAAGCAATGACAAACTTAGAAAGTCCAGAATTGACATACTGTGGGGCATATTCTACAGAGAGAATATCGACTATCCTGAGTTGATTTGGGAAGATCTTGCTTTCCTGATCATTTACAAGAAGGAGAAAAGATCAAGACGTAAAAATATGCCATTTCCCTGATTCACCAAAATCATCATCAATCACTTCCTCAATCAACACAAGTCTCTCTCCAACCTCAAGTATCAACCCTTTCATACAATTAAAGATGATGGTATTGTAAATAGGTTAAAGTTTATCAATCAGAATCCTATTAGATGTTTATCAAATACTCCACTGGTCAAATTCCTCCCAAGAAGAGCAGAGGTAAAGGGTCAAAAGGGAAGAAGACTAAAGATACTCATGTGGCAGATGTCGATGTGTCTGAAGAGTCAGACCCAGAACCACCTAAAAGGAAAACTGCTAGTAGAAGAGTGGTCAAGAAGAAAGTCATGATTTTTATTGATAACAACATTATTTCTGATGATCCAGACATTGCTTTAGAGTTAGGTAAGTCTATCAGCAAAACTAAAGCTGAAGAAGCAGAAGCAGCAAGGCAAGTCCATGCTACTCACGCAAGGATTGTGATTGAATCTGTCCTAGAGCCTACTAGAAGAAGAAAATCAGGCAAAGTGACTTCTGATCCTCCTAAAAGGCTTAAGGGTGTTCCATCTCTTACTCTAGAAGAACAAGAAGCTGGTGATACTATGCAAGCTCTCAAAGAAAGTAGAAAGACTAGCAGAAGACAACCTGGTACTGGAGGCTCAAATGAAGGAACTGGTACTATACCAGGGGTTCTTGATGAGTCCACAGTCATCTCTGCTACCTCTAGTGAAGGAACTGGTACTAAACCAGGCGTTCCCGATGAGGAAAAGGTCATATCTAAAGAAAAAGTTATTCTTGAGTGGGGATTTGAACAAGTGAGTGAATACTCAGAAGAAGACCAACTTGATGACGAAGAAAAGGATGATAAAGATAGCGATGCTGATGACGAAGGCGACGATCATATCAGTGATACTCAAGATGATGATGATGAACATGCTGAAACTGAATCTGATGCATCTATAAGTATAAGATTTACGTGCGCTAAGATGTGGATGCAAGGGAAAAGAAAAGGGGGGGGGGGGGGGTGGTGAAGAACAGAGGGTAGGAAAAAGAAAAAAAAGGAAAAAGGAAAAAAAGGGGAGATGCAGAACCAAAAACTGTTGAGCATAAGAATAAAGAAAAGGATGTCATAAATGATGCAACCAAAGCTGATGTTGAAAAAAGTGCAAAAGAAAAGGGAGATGCTGGAAAGGCTGCTGACTCTAACTTTTAAGTCAAAGAGTCTACTGAATTTCCACTGCCATCTTCCAGTTTGTTAGTTTCATCTGGCTTTGGTACTCAATTCTTTAACTTTTCTTCTGATATTTCTTTGCCTGGTGTACTAAAGGATACTGTAGAAGCAGATGTTAACTTTTTGATGGATATTCACATCCAACAAGAAACTCCCCAGATCTAGTCTCCATTAGTACAGAAGGTTCCCATATCAGTGATTTCAGAGACTACCAATCTTCCACCTATACCTGAAATTCTCACTGAAACTCTAGTTTCCATAGCTGTCTCCTCACCTCACGTGACACCCACCATCTTAACCATGCAATAAACATCAACACCAATCCCTACACCACCAAGCATAACCGATGCTCCAACCATCACCACTGCTGTTCCTGAATCTGATGCACTCTTCGCTGTTCAGCTAAGAGTTGCAAAACTAGAAAAGGATGTGTCTAAACTTAAGAAAATAGATCTATCTGCTAAAGCTCTTGCTGCTCTTAAGACACAAGTTCTATCTGTTGTAGATAATTATCTTGGATCTAAAGTTAGGGATGTCTTTCAAAAGGAATTGAAGAAACACACGGCATATCTTATTCAAAAATATTCTCGGCAGCAAATTCCTGAGTTACCCAAGAATCAGACACTAATAGTTGATCTAGAACAAGAATCTGAGAAAAGTCCTTCAGAGATTCTCAAGATTAAGAAGGAACAAGCTGAGAAGCAAAAGATGCCAAAGTTTACTATCAAGTCTACAGACAAGGAAGCTCTCAAAGAGTTTGATCAGAAAAGGGCGCTCTCTACCAGACGATGGCATGCAAACAATCCATTCAAAAAGAAATCCTGCCTAATCAATAGCTTGTACCATGCTGCTCGTGGAAGCCTGGATAAGAGGATGAAAATGCTATGGGGATAAGGAGTTGAGACACAATCCACAGACCAAAAAAACAAAAGCATGATGGTGATGAAAATGATGATGATGAAGACCCTCCAGTTGGACCAAACCAGGGTAAGAAGACAAATAGGAGAAGAACCAAGGAGTCAGAGTCTTCCAAGAAGCCATCTATCACCAAGGAAACCCCTAAAGGTAAAGCTCCATCTAAAGGCTCTAAAACTGGTAAGTCTGCTTCTGCAAAGGAACCGGTTAAAGAACCTACTACTGAGGTGGTAATGGATAATGCGAATGAAGATGTGGTTCATGATGATGATCAACCACAAGATACGTCTGAGCCTATGATAACCAAGACTCCAAATACAGAATGGTTCATACAACCTCCAATGCCTCTTACTCCTGATCTGGAATGGAACAAGCGTCAGGTTGTACTTGATCAACCCGAATAGCCTTGGTTCAATCAAATGGTCTCTGCTACAAAGGATCCTCTTACATTCAACGACCTCATGGCCACTCCAATTGACTTCTCCAAGTATTTGTTGAATCGACTCAAAATTGATAATCTTACTCAAGATATCTTGTTAGGATCGGCCTATAATCTGTTAAAAGGCACGTGTACTAGCAACATCGAATTAGAGTACCACTTCTAAGAGTGTTTTAATGCATTAATATACAAGCTTGATTGGAATAATCCTGATGGAGATCGTTACCCCTTTTACCTATCCAAACCTCTTCCTCTGCAAGGTCACCTAGGCCATCTAACTATTGCTGCTGATTACTTCTTCAACAATGATCTGGAGTATCTGAAATCTTCTGATCCAGAGAGAACGTACACTACATCAATAACAAAGACAAAAGAAGCTCGATATGAGATTGAAGGGATTAAAGATATGGTTCCTACGCTTTGGAGTCCTACCAAAGTCGGGTATGACAAAGATGTGTTGAAAGGGATCAAACATTGGGGGTGAAAGGCGTAAGCTATGGCATAGATCTTAAATGAACAAGTTCTCCAAGCATAATGTGTATTCCACTAAGAAAATTATGGAGGTGAAGAGTGTTAGTGTCAAGAAACTACATGGATATGGTCATTTGGAAGAGCTTGCTATGAAAAGAGCTGACCGTTAGTTATACAAGTTTAAAGAAGGTGACTTCATGGATCTACAACTGAATGACATTGAAGACATACTGCTTTTTGTTGTTCAACACAAGCTAATCCATCTCACCAATAGCGATATTGTTGACTTTATTATTGCTCTTCGTATGTTCCCAAAAAGTCTCGTCATCAAGAAACGGGTCGAGGATTTACAGCTTGGTGTAGAGAGTTACCAGATTAAACTTAACATCACCCACCTCAATAGACCTTTCCAGAAATTGTAATAAAAAGAACTCTACACTACCCCATCTCACAAACACCAGGGTTACTATGAAGACTTGGTCCAACAAAACGATGATGCAGGCTGATGAGCGTGTACAATTTCTCGACGTGACGCAAAGAAAGTTCGGGATTGAGCTTCATCACACTACTCGATTTTTACTGGTGGCAACAAAGGACATGTCGAAAGAGGGGAGAAATGGACGTCTATGACAAAAAGTAGGTCCAGAACTTATGTCGATATGTATATGATAAACATCTGCGAGAAAGAAGATAATTATTAGAATCATAGAAAAAGATTGGATTGGATGCTCGGTAACACGAGAGTCGAGCCTACAACCTAAAAGCAATAGTAACGTTGAATAAACAGGACTAATCTCAAAATCTTGATCTATGTGAAAAATGTGAATAGTAGAATAGCCGAATAATAGTAAGCAACATAATTAGTGGTATTGAGTATGAATTTTCTAGAATATTTTCAATACATTCAAAAAAAATTCAAATTAAACGTACCCCAACACTATATAAATACAAACCCTTCATAAATTGAGGGGGATCATTAAAAATTCTCCCTAATACGGCTTTTAATAATTGAACATTTATACCATGAAAGCATTTATATTTGAATTCAACTTGATTCCAAAATATCAAGAGATTTGACCATTTTTGATAAGGAAGAAAAGGTGAAAAAATATATTGCTAAAAGAGTATGAATTGAAGACTCAAGTGCAAGCTTCACACCCTTCATTTGCCTAAATATTTTTGATATATCGATGCACATGTTAGGGGGAAGCATTAACCGATGATTATTAAGGCTAAGAACAATACCAAAAGAACCGACCATTCCTGTAAATAATATGGATTTATAAGTGGTTAAGATAAGAATCGATCCATGATCCAGCCAAACCAAGTAGATCCTACCATGGGCATTCCATTATTTAGAATAGAAGCCCTTAGCTATGATGAAAAAAGGAGTAAAGTGAGAAAAGGGAAAAAATGCAAACTAAGATAGAGTTGACACTGGAACAAACCCAACAAGGTATAAGTGATGAAGTCTTGGTAAGCATTGAAGGAGTTGAAGAATTAAAAAGAAAAGCTAAGATAAAGGGTGAAAAAAAGAAGCCCTCCTTAAACTTAGGCAGAAATCAGGGTCCCATACATATGCCAATCGAGAAAACACTAAGCGTTGTCTGGATGAAGATAGTCATCATGGACCCAGTAATGCAATGCACAACCCTTCCCAGCCACGCAAGGTCTCTCAAAAGACTATTGTTTCATTTATCACGGAGATTAAACACATTTCTATCAAATTTCTCACTCCGAGTTAGTAGATATTGAAAAGGTAGTAGTTCTGCCCAATTACCAGCACCGATTAATTAAACCAAAAGTGCATTATAGTCTAGAAGCCATAAAAGAGCTTCAACCATAAATCTCATTAGGGACCGTATCCGAAATATGCTTAGAGCCAAAAGAGATCATCCATAAATCTCATTAGGACACTTGTCAAAATTATGCTTGCTAAGTTACACAATGTGAATAACAAGATATATAAAGAGTCCTACGCATTATCCTTGTGATTTGCTAGAACATCTGAGTGATACTTAAGTATTCATAGTTGAGCCAACATCAAACAAGCTCATGGTAGGTGACTTGTGCGATTCTATATGAAACAAACTTGTGACAACTAGAAAGAAACGATGGTGCGATTCTATATGAATCAAACTTGTTATAGGAAATGGATTAACAGTTGATGATAAATTTTTGAAATGATTAACACTCTCGATATGTCACAAAAATACTTTAGCAAGTGACACGTCGATTGATTTTCAAATCGATTTTTCTATTTAATTAGTGAGACTTCGTCTTGCTGGTTCACTCATACCGTGCTGTCTGCTTTGAGACGCTCCGGTAATGAGAACGGCTAGTGCAGCTGTGAAACCCTGTCAAGGAGATTCTTCAGAATTCTACCTGATCACAGGAAGTATTTATACTGATCAACGGGGAACCATGGTTATTCCAACCGTATTCGACAAAGTGACAAAGACACTCTCATCTATATCTGTTAATTATCACTAACCTTAACCTGCAAGTACTGCCGATGATTGGTGCAGCTGATCCCTAACAAGTCATGATTCATAGCCACATGCTCATACCCGATCGATAAATGTAAAGACATCATGAAAGCTCAAGTACATGTTTCAAGACTTCTTCTACTCTTATACCGTATGTCTTTCTTGAAGTGACAAAGTGTTAAAGTTAAAGAATATCAAGAAAGATGGTTACACTCGCTTTCAAATATCAAGAACAGTATGAGCATGTCGGTCCAGAAGTCACAAGATCACAAGAAGGCAAAGATTACAAGATGGCGAATAGAGATTATGCTTGGTTGTATGATCTTAATAAGCTTAAAAGATCACATACAAGTCAAGATAAAGGAACAAGCTCAAACCTAAAGTCAATGGCCACTACACCATATTCACAAGATAAAGAAAAAGAAAAGAAGACTACGAGCTCAAAACTAAAGTCAAAGCATAGTATACTTGGATTAAGTTTTTGTAAATTGGAGTGACCTCCCTTAGGGGGAGATTGTTAGAAACAAAAAAAGTATCAGTCACTTCAAATAATAGTTAGTCAAAGGCCGTAGTTAGTCCAATGTAATGTTAGTAATCTGATTAGGCCAAAAGGCCCATGGAAAGCCCACAAGCTAACCATGGCTAGCCATATGGGTTGTATAAATACCCTTTCCATGCCTTGGAGAGGGTGTTAGTTATTCATTTGTTTTCACATACTTAATGCATTTTCTCTCATGTTTACTTTCTCTCTCTAAAGTGTTCATCAAACCACTCTCTCACTAACATTTGTTAAGTGATTTCATACATCTACAGTTTTGTAGCACAATACTATCCCGTGAGAATTTCTGATCACATCTCAACCTTTTAAACTCTCTGGCTAACTTACCAACCTCGTATTTTATCGGCTATCTGTTGTGGACCACATAGTGAAGTAAACTCGATTATTCCAAACTTAAAAGTGAAGTAGAATCCTCTAAATTTATTATTTAAGCTTGAACTATTATTGATTAAAGAACGGTGCAAAAGCAAACCTCTAAGTACCCTAATCCATCAAAAGTATAAAAAGTACAAAACCTCTTGAAACTATCCACAACTGCATCTACGTGTGACACTGAGCACTACAACGTACCTCCTTAAAGTGATAACTATACACTGTAAGTACTACAATGTACCTCCTTACATCAGGTATAACTAGATAATCAAAGTCTTAATCATATTCCTTCTATGCTCAAGCAATCATCAATCGATAGAGGGGTTTAAAGAAAAGAGGTAGAAAGTAGAAGGAAGTCTCGATAATGAAATAAGTAGGCTCTTTCATGAAATCCTACTTCAATCACAAATAAGGTATACCAAATCAACTTCGTGATCACTTGTCATTCTTGAATTCGAATCCTTAGCTGTTTGTCATTTGAGTGAATCTTATATAGGATTGTTTTAGCATTAAGTGTTATGTTTGCTTTGGTGTTGTTGCTTTGATTGCCTTGTTTATTTAAAGCCCAAATTCAGTCTCATGCCCACTTGATGATAAACGTTGCTCAAATCGCGTGATTCATAAAGCTCAAATTACCTGAGTAACACGATCAAATCGCCTGCTAAAAGAGGACTCAAATTGCCTAATCAAACAAGGTCAAATCGCCTGTTATAACCTGTATCAAACCGCATGATATAGGAACTCAAACCGCCTGTTTGGAACTCAAATCGCGTGACAAAAACCTGTTCAAACTGCTTGATTGACCTATCAAATTGCCTGTTAGGTTTGTCAAACCACCTTGATCAAATCGCTGACCCTGCGTAAATCACCTAGTAAAAATGTCAAACCGCATGATTAGGGTTTTATCAAACCACGTAACTTGCTAATCAAATCGCCTATATCTAAGCTCAAACCGCCTTGTGTTGAGC
The DNA here is from genome assembly GCA_026074375.1 of Tanacetum coccineum. Lineage (NCBI taxonomy): Eukaryota > Viridiplantae > Streptophyta > Magnoliopsida > Asterales > Asteraceae > Tanacetum > Tanacetum coccineum. The sequence goes on along the minus strand of BQNB010101100.1, from coordinate 220 downwards.
TCAAAATACGTACCTTACCTACTTAAATCACGTATGTAAGAGATCAAATCGCCTGCTGAGCATGGTCAAATTACCTGATATGAGGTCAAATCGCGTGTACTATTCAGGTTGTACAAAAACCATCCTTTCTTTTTGCTTATATCCACCGCAATAAGCTATAGATAAGCCTAAATAAGCTCAAATAGACACAAATAAGTTATAAGAGTCAACTCGTATATAA
>BQNB010101099.1:5677-23397 GCA_026074375.1 Tanacetum coccineum | reverse complement strand
TGGCCCCGGGGTTGACTTGGGTTGACTTTGACTTTGACCAGTTGACTTTTCTGTTGACTTTTTGACTGGATTGACTTTCCGGCTTTGATTTGGCTTTGTTTTTTGTCCTTTTCTTGGTTATCCGTTCCTGCACAATACAATTAGCAAAACAAGCGTATATTTGGCATTTTAAGTCTGTTTTTGATTATTTTAGCTTGTTTTTAAAGGTAAAAGGTATGTGTATTTAAGCACATACCAGTAGGCTAAGGCTATTTGGGTGTAACGATTGGTTTAAGGGTGACAATGCTCTTCATTAATATTCTGGAATCCACCAGAAAATTACGAGAACCGTAAAAAAGGATAGGCTCAGAAGGTTGTACTAGGGGTATCCTGCACTACAAATAAGTACATGGCAAGAGTGTGGGATAGTTATATGGCCGGTGTGACCATCATAACAATTATAAGTTTAAAACATAGGTTAATCCTAGTGCCTCTTATCAAGCAAATCCTAATACTTACTATGCGGTCTCGGGATGCATCACAAAAACAAGTTCTGGAATTTAATATGCTACCGGTACATTCTTATAATCCTAAATAACCGATACCAATTAATGTTCCAGAAAAGGAGACAAAACTACGCATACACATCCGTAATGACAGAATAGACACACATGATTGCTCAAATCCTAAATAACCTCACATTGTGGGGGTGGAATTTTGAGGGTTTTATGTGCTAGTCATATAAATTCCTATCCATGAGACGCTATTAATACTCGATTTTCGTCGGTATGTGTCATAATTTTTTTTAAATTTTGGTTAAAATTACCTTTTTATGCTATGTTTTGATATATTACCCATCATTTCAAGGACAAAGCAAATGGCAAATGAAAGAATAGTTTCTAAGGCTTATTTCTCCCTACACTTAAGTTGAACATTGTCCCCAATGTTCTATAGAAGTACCCGTAAAAACGAATAAAGGGAAAAGAAAACAAGTAAAAGAAACTAGTACTCCCCTGGTTTGCTCAATAATGGAGAAGAAACATGCAATAGCTGGTTCAATCGTCCTCCAAGAATCTTACAATGAAACTTCCTAAGAACTTCCAAGCTTCTTCTTATCAAATATAACCTGTAATCAAAGACAAAGACAACTAGACCAAGCATAAAATGTGCGATATAATAAAATACAATGTGAAATTAGGGTTGACTCAATAAAGCAGTAAAGATAGGATGAGAGAATTGATAATCTCAAGGTTTTGCAGGTTTATAAAATAATTACAACTTTCTTAAGTGTTGTACCAGTTTTATTTTCAAAAATACTATAAATTTTTGAGTTTTCCTGTAACTGGGCATTTGACGCCGTCAAGATTATCCTGACCCCGTCACAGGTGTCGTGGTGACGGCGTCGCATGTAAATCGTGACGCCGTCTCCACATTCTGTGAAAACTCATTTTTCGTATTTGATGAAAAATTTCCTGCACTCATTCTTATAAGTTATTTTCCTGTACAAAATGCTGCATAACAACCTGAGAATTAATAATTCAATCATATGACTCGAAATTGACGTGAACTAAACAATTTATTTTAAATGTTTGAATTTGGTTCTAAAAACCGGATATTTCCCCTACACTTATTTTGTTGCAAAATACCTTTGATTGCAAATAAGACGAAGTTACAAACAAACAAAGCATGATTACAAACTAATTCAAACATAATAACAAACGATAAAGAATTAAAACACAAGACACTCCTAATATGCGGGAAAAGTAAATATTGGGTTGCCTCCTAAAAAGCGCTTTTCTTTATTTACGAGTCTTGTAGCTAGACTCGAAGTCCTTTTACTCCTTAAGCTTGATGATACTTATGTGGTTGGTTTTGAGTTTTTTGATTGTCTCTCTATCTCTTTTATAGGTATGTCCAAGGTTCATGCAAGCTTTATAATATCACTTTCTCTTTTCAAGTACATGCTTAAACCCCTTTTTCCCAACGTTCAATCTTTCCACAAAGAATGCATCAAACTTGTCTTTTTCCAAAGAGGATACAAGATCTAATTTTTTTGTCCTTTGAGGCATCCTAAACATAACTTCATCGTCTCTTTGGGAAAATCTAATTAACCCTAAAGATTCATCATAAGTGAGCTTAGATGTTTGCACGAAGGGTTTTCCCAAGACTACTTCACTTAGCCTACTATTAATTATACTGCCCAAGTCTTCTAAAATCATAAAGTCCACAACATAAACGTAACACCCAATAAATATATGCATATTTTTTGCTCTTCCAACGAAGTTGCAAAACTTATATGGTTGGTATGGGTTTCTACATGCTTGAAAGGATTTTTGCTCTTATTTTGTTGTAATAAGCACGAGACATGATGTTGACAGGAGATTGTAGATCAATGTATGCATGGCCCGTGTAAACGGTGCCGATTACACAAGGGATCTTTAAACTCCAGGGTTCGCCTCTCCTAATCTTGGGTTCAAGGGTTGAGAAAGGTGGTGAGATTCTCCTAATAGTTCCTTATTGTAAGCTAATTCTTCCTCAGTAGGTAACTTATCTTTGAACAATTCTTCCAGAAAATTGTTTCTTCGTTGCGTTCTTAATTCAAGTTCCTTAATTCTCTCTTCAGGGCAGAAAATCTCGGAGTCGGAGGATTGGTTCAGAGGAATGGTTAGTTGACTCATTAATGGTTTTGAAGAGGAAAGAATCAATAGTTCGCCTCATTTCAAAAAGCTTGTTAATTCAGGCCGTAAACTTAGCGTGAGTAGTGACAGAAGGTTCCTGAGAAGGAGACCCTAAGGTGGATGATGGATTCACATTCTCCAAAGTGAAGAATGGAATAGTCAATGGAAATTACGAACATACACACAAAGAGAAGATAGACTACGAGAAAGCTAATATGCGGAAATTAAATTCTTACTTGAAAGGATTTAAGTAAGTAGAACTAAGCTAAACTATGATCAAAACCTAACTATTCCCCACGCAGCGGCGCCAAAAACTTGATGCGGTTGTCGTAAGGGACTTCTACAAGAAGTTTTACAACTCCCTAGGCAAAGTACCTAACCGTTGTAGTAGTAGTATTGGCCAGACTCGGGGGTTGTTATTGTTCTCTAGGGGAATAGGTTGGGAAAGCTTGATCACGGTCTAACATAATTCTAGGGGTTGAGAGAAGATTATTTTTGTATTTTTGTATTTATAAGAAAACAATAAATCATATATTTGAGAGGTTTGGTTGGTTTTAGCTATTAAACTAAATAATAAACTACGCTACTAGTGATAAAAATATAATAAAAAGATTGTATTCATTTAATCATGTATTACTCCGTAGATTGCTTCTCCTACCCAACCCCCCACCCTCACCCCCCCCCCCCCCCCCCCCCCCCCCCCCCCTCCCCCCCCCCCCCCCCCCAATAGTGTTATTGATTTGTCACACTTGTGATGATCTATGTAATTATTCCTTTAGTACATTGAACATATTACACGAACCTGCCGTTTATTTATTTATTACGTTGAGGCAAATACATAAAGTAAGGTAGTATGAAGACTATTACCCGGCCCCCAAAGAGTCAATATTAAATGGCATTTGAATATAATTAAAAGTGGATCAACAATATTATGGGTATGGTAGTATACGATGTTACCGATGGTTATCCTTTATACTCAATCATGTTGCCCTGTCATTCAACACGATATAGACAAAAGCTGCGTTTTCTAAAGCCTTACATGCATTTTATCACAAGAAGAAACACCACTAAGATCTACATTCTAGGTTTACCATTACAATCATAATGATACACAATAAGGGGTTTTGCAAGCATGTTAAAGATAAAGCAAGAACAATAAAGAATCAAACAACAAGACATATTGAGTGATTAAGATAGTCTTAGTTGATTAAAACATGAATTGAAGGAGTTACAATAGGGTTTTGAAGCCCTAAAATCGTCCTAACAAGGTGCCAAACGAACTAGGGTTCATCCCATTTTTTTTACTCTAAAGTTACACACCTAAAACCCTAATTTCGGGTTTGTATTTATAAGAATATCGTTGCGACGGCATCGCGTTTTAATCATGACGCCGTCATGAGTGGAATCTTCTAGATCTGCGTGCGAGTCGGTGCGAGCTGACGCCGTCAAGAAAGGTTGTGACGTCCTCATTTGTGACATCGTCATTAGGTGGGTTGTGACGATGTTGTGTAGAAAATGGTGAATTGTCGTCTCCAGGTTCTGTGGGCAAAAATATTGCAGAGTTTGGTGTTGGTCCGTATCTTGGTCACGTTTCTTCTCCAATTGAGCTCAAGTACGTATATTCCACTCCAAATGGCCTTCCAAATGCTAAATACCTAAAATGGAACGACAAGACCTATTTTGGGAATTAATTGCACGATTTAGGGGTTTAAACGACCCTGAAAAAGTTATAAAATAAAAACTCTTCAAAGACCCTACACTTGGGATTTGCTTATCCTTAAGAGCAAATGGGGCTAGTCTCCTAGACAATAGCAACTATGGGGGTCATTTTACCTGACTTTTTAAATCGTATTTTATAACACACCTTATAGACCTCGTAAGTAAAGCACGGAAAGTATATACTAGTACCTCACATTCAGCGTTTGGAATTCTCTCTTTTCACTCGGTTGTATAATAAAATTTATAACATAATGGGGAAATGGAAAATAAACACTCATTACCTATCATAGCATATAAATTTTACCATAGGACTTATAAGGATCAAACCTCCTATCTCTGGGTGAAAGCCATTTTATTCCATTACTATCTAAGAGTCTTTTTAAAGGTTGTGGGGGGTGTAGGTGTAGGATTACATATAATGGAAAAACTAAAAGAAAGAAAAAGAAACGGATGGATACATTTGGGTGGCTTTGGGGTAAATTTGGAGGGGAAAGGTTAGCTAATTATTTTTCATGAATAAACGCTGGTTTGGTTGCTAAAGCCAAGACCAAAACGAAGAAAATACAAAACTCTACACAACTATACATCAATCTCTTTCTTTTTCTTTCTGTTTTTTTGAAAACACTAATACATATGTAAACTTGGGGTTTTATCACCGTACCTCACTCACACTTGAGCTTTTTCATACTCGTTATTTGACAATCTACTAAGGACCAGTATTGAGGTGGTCAAATAACATGGGATCATCTAAGAAAAATATGGGGGTATTGACTTAAATTTTCTTCCCTATTTATCCGCAAAATTAATATACTACCATGAATCTCTAATCATCCCAAAACTCGGATTTACAAAAGGCATTAAGAATTACGAAACCGTGTACTCAAATAATTAACTTGGGTTAACACAATAATGTACTAAAAGCGAGTACATACAAGGTAGGCTAAGGCGATTTGGGTGTAACGATTGGTTTAAGGGTGACAATGCTCTTCATTAATAATCTGGAATCTACCAGAAAATTATGAGAACCGTGAAAAAGGATAGGCTCAGAGGGTTGTACTAGGGGTATCCTACACTAAAGATGAGTGCATGACAAGGGTGTGAGATAGTTATACGATCGGTGTGACTGGTCATAACAATTACAGGTTTAAAACATGGGTTAATCCTAGTGCCTCTTATCAAGCAAATCCTAATACTTACTTGCGGTCTCAGGATGCATCGCAAAAACAAGTTCTAGAATTTATTATACTACCGGTACACTTATATGATTCTTTGAACCGATCTCAATGTTCCAGAAAAGTTGACAAAGATCATACGTACACATCCGTAACGACGGAATAGACACATATGTCTGCATTCGAACCTTAACTAGAAATTGCTAAAGGTGGAATCATCTTGGGTATCAATAATGGATGCCCGAATTCCTATAGATCTAAAGGCGAACCTCACATTTTTGGGGTGGAATTCTGAGGGTTTTTGTGCTAGTCATATAAATTCCTATCCATGAGACGCTATTAATACCCGGTTTTCGTCGGTATGTGTCATAAAAAAGTTTAAATTTTGGTTAAAATTACCTTTTTATGCTATGTTTCGATATATCACCCATCATTTCAAGGACAAAGCAAATGACAAATGAAAGTATAGTTTCTAAGGCTTATTTCCCCCTATACTTAAGTTGAACATTGTCCCCAATGTTCTATAGAAGTACCCGTAAAAACGAATAAAGGGAAAAGAAAACAAGTAAAAGAAACTAGTACTCCCCTGGTTTGCTCAATAATAAAGAAGAAACATGCGATAGCTGGTTCTATCTACCTCCAAGAATCATACAATGAAACTTCCTAAGAACTTCCAAGCTTCTTCTTATCAAATATAACTTGTAATCAAAGACAAAGACAACTATACCAAGCATAAAATGTGCGATATAATAATATACAATGTGAAATTAGGGTTGACTCAATAAAGCAGTAAAGATAGGATGAGAGAATTGTTAATCTCATGGTTTTGCAGGTTTATAAAAGAATTACAACTTTCTTAAGTGTTGTACCAATTTTATTTTCAAAAATACTTAAAATTTTTGAGTTTTCCTGTAACTGGGCGTTTGACGCCGTCAGGATTATCCTGACCCCGTCACAGGTGTCGTGGTGACGGCGTTGCGTGTAAATCGTGACGCCGTCTCCACATTCCGTGAATACTCTTTTTTCGTTTTTGATGAAAAATTTCCTGCACTCATTCTTATAAGTTATTTTCCTGTACAAAATGCTGCATAACAACCTGAGAATTAATAATTCAATCATATGACTCGAAACTGACGCAAATTAATCTAAACAATTTATTTTAAATGTTTGAATTTGGTTCTAAAAATCAGATATTTCCCCTACACTTATTTTGTTGCAAAATACCTTTGATTGCAAATAAGACGAAGTTACAAACAAACAAAGCATGATTACAAACTAATTCAAACATAATAAACAAACGATAAAGAATTAAAACACAAGACACTCCTAATATGCGGGAAAAGTAAATATTGGGTTGCCTCCTAAAAAGCAATTTTCTTTATTTACGAGTCTTGTAGCTAGACTTGAAGTCCTTTTACTCCTTAAGCTTGATGATACTTATGTGGTTGGTTTTGAGTTTTTTGATTGTCTCTCTATCTCTTTTATAGGTATGTCCAAGGTTCATGCAAGCTTTATAATATCCCTTTCTCTTTTCAAGGACATGCTTAAACCCCTTTTTCCTAACGTTCAAGATTTCCACAAAGAATGCCTCAAACTTGTCTTTTTCCAAAGAGGATACAAGATCTAATTCTTTTGTCCTTGGAGGCATCCTAAACACAACTTCATCGTCTCTCTAGGAAAATCTAATTAACCATAAAGATTCATCATAAGTGAGCTTAGATGTATGCACGAAGGGTTTTCCCAAGACTACTTTACTTAGCCTACTATCAATTATACTGCCCAAGTCTTCTAAAATCATAAAGTCCACAACATAAACGTAGCACCCAATAAATATATGCATATTTTTGGCTCTTCTAACGAAGTTGCTTGAAAGGGTTTCTACGTGCTTGAAAGAGTTTTTCTCTTATTTTGTTGTAATAAGCACGAGACATGATGTTGATAGGAGATTGTAGATCAATGTATGCATGGCCCGTGTAAACGGTGCCGATTACACAAGGGATCTTTAAACTCCAGGGGTCGCCTCTCCTAATCTTGGGTTCAAGGGTCGAGAAAGGGGGTTGAGGTTCTCCTAATAGTTCCTTATGGTAAGCTAATTCTTCCTCAGTAGGGAACTTATCTTTGAACAATTCTTCCACAAAATTATTTCTTCGTTGCGTTCTTAATTCAAGTTCCTTAATTCTCTCTTCAGGGCAGAAAATCTCGGAGTCGGAGGATTGGTTGGTTGACTCATTAATGGTTTTGAAGAGGAGAGAATCAATAGTTTGCCTCATTTCTAAAAGCTTGTTTTTTTGGGCCGTAAACTTAGCATGAGTAGTGACAGAAGGTTCTTGAGAAGGAGACCCTAAGGTCGATGATGGATTCGCATTCTCCATAGTGAAGAATGGAATAGTCAATGGAAATTACGAACAGACACACAAAGAGAAGATAGACTACGAGAAAGCTAATATGCGGAAATTAAATTCTTACTTGAAAGGATTCAAGCAAGTAGAACTAAGCTAAACTATGATCAAAACCTAACTATTCCCTATGCAGCAGCGCCAAAAACTTGATGCGGTTGTCATAAGGGACTTCTATAAGAAGTTTTACAACTCCCTAGGCAAAGTACCTAACCGTTGTAGTAGTAGTATAGGCAAGACTCGGGGGTTGTTATCGTTCTCTAGGGGAATAGGTTGGGAAGGCTTGATCATGGTCTAACAGAATTCTAGGGGTTGAGAGAAGATTATTTTTGTATTTTTGTATTTATAAGAAAACAGTAAATCATATATTTGAGAGGTTTGGTTGGTTTTAGCTATTAAACTAAATAATAAACTACGCTATTGGTGATAACAATATAATAAAAGGATTGTATTCATTTAATCATGTATTAATCCATAGATTGCTTCTCCTAGTGTTGTTTCTTTGTCACACTTTTGATGATCTATGTAATTATTTCCTAAGTCATGAACAGATTACACGAACCCACCGTCTATATAATATTCTGTTAAGGCAAAACACAAAGTAAGGTAGTATGAAGACTATTACCCGGCCTCCAAGAGTATATTAAATGCATTTGAAATATATTAAAAAGTAGATCAACCATATTAAGGGTAAGGTAGTATAAATACTGTTACCGATGGTATCCTTTCTACATAATCATGTTTCCCTAGACATATCAACAGCGATATAGACAAAAGCTGGTTTTCTAAAAGCCTACATAGCAAAGATCAAACAAGAAGCAACACCACTAAGATCTACATTCTAGGTTTCATACAATCATAAATGAACACAATAAGGGGTTTAGCCAAGCATGTTAAAGATAAAGCAAGAACAATAAAGAATCAAACAACAAGACATATTGAATGATTAAGATAGTCTTACTTGATTAAAACATGAATTAAAGGAGTTACAATAGGGTTTTGAAGCCCTAAAATCGTCCTAATAAGCTGCCAAACGAACTAGGGTTCGTCCCCATTTTTTACTCTAAAGTTACACACCTAAAACCCTAATTTTGGGTTTGTATTTATAAGAATATCGCTACGACGGCGTCGCATTTTAATCGTGACACCGTCATGAGTAGAATCTTCTAGATCTGGGTGCGAGTCAGTGCGAGCTGACGCCGGTAAGAAAGGTTGTGACGCCGTCACTAGGTGGGTTGTGACGGCGTCGTGTAGAACTGGTGACGCCGTCTCTAGGCTCTATGGGCACAAATCTTTAAGAGTCTTGGTGTTGGTCCGTAGTCTTGTCCGTTTCTTCTCCAAATGAGCCCAAGTCACGTATATTCCCTCTAAATGCCTTCCAAATGCTAAATACCTAAAAAGGAACGATTAAGTACCTATTTTGGGCATAAATGCACGATTTAGGCGGTTAAACGACCCCAGAAAAGTGTATAAAATGACACCTCATCAATTACTTATCTCGAAGTGGCATATCATTCTTAAGACTTAGGCGAGACATCATCCTAAGACCTAGACACGATTAATCCTGTCACAATTAACGCATCCGCATAAAGCATCCTTTAGTTTAATTATAATTCATCTTAGGGAATTAAAGCAGTGGTGATCTTGTTAAAACCCTAGCCCATCAGGACTTTTATTTCTTGATGGTGTTTTATATACTGGTAGTTCACTGTTCGAGTCTTTACCAATTAATTAAGAACATACTTGGTGAAATATTAAGGGTCACCTACCGGTCCAACTAAGCTCATAATTCAAAGGCAAAGATATAACATTATTTGTGATCCTATTGGTCTAGTAATATAAAACACGATATTGAGAGCTATCCCGGTATCTAGATTACTTGTTAGGTATCACTAGACCCAGTTGAATGATAGGTCGCATATTCAAGCACATAGACAAGTATTATGTAATAAACATAATTAAACAATCAACGATTAATTAAGAAATTGATTTTAAAACAAACCAGACATTAAACTTTCATTAAGATGGCTAATACCTGAGGGTATTAGCCCACAACCATTGTAATTATACAAGCGTAATCAAACAATTAAAATTGAATGATTAAGAGAATAAAAATTACACAATGTCTTCTATGGATTCATGATCAATGCTTGACCTTTGTGGCTCTTCTTCTCTTTAGAAAATCGTCTTTTATGAGTATGGTATAAGGAATATAATTTTACACACTGAAAACTCGTTTGTGAGTCTTCTATTTATAGTGTCTGAAAAAGACTAGATACACCGTATTGAGTGAGGTCAATACGGCGCATAGGGCTGGATTCCTTGGAGTGCGCGCTACGTTCTCAATCAGTCAGTTATATCATTCCTAATTTACATTTATTAATGTATCTTTGAATACTTATCCAGTTGGATACGGCGTATGGTAGCAAAGGGATACGCCGTATTGGGAATTGGTCAAACGCGTTTTCTTGTGAAGAGTTGGCGCCGATACGCCATCTCTTCCTTGTTGGATACGGCGTATGTAGTCAGAAAGTAGTAATCTTCAAATGTCTTTGTTTTAGCTCTAAATTGTGAGCCTTTTAGCATGTCTTCACAAAACACTCCGTAATTACTACAATTATCAACTTGAAAGCAATTAAGTACCAAATCTTGCAATAATTATATAAAAGCAGGTAAAATGGTTGGGATAAATGATGCTATAAAGTGATGTTATTTGATGTCATCAAGTATCCCCCCACTTGAATCCTACTTGTCCTCAAGTAGTCTTTAGAAAAGTTTTGAAAATGTATCCCAACCGTAGTCAAGGATTTTTTCCGTTTAAGCATCATTTTGTTCTAATCACCTGTACATAACCAAGCACCTCACGAAATATACAAATGAAAACACTCAGACCACTCAACTAATCTAGGGTGCAACATTTAATTGGTACGCTCATTTGCTCGGTCGTGATTAGTTTTCTATCATAAGCTTGGCAAGGATACACATCTCCACCACTAGAGCTAAGGAGGAACAAGTTAAAAGATAAATTTAGGTAAAAAGGCTTAGGGTTGATCATTCAATCAGTCTTTCACCAAAAGTACCACACCAACAAGGCAGCTGAATTATACATACACGGCCGTAATGACGGAATAGACATCTACAATTCGATCACATCCTCATTCGTATTTAACCAGCGGTTAGGATGAAGAATGATATAGGGTATGGGATCTTCTAGTTTTCACCGAAATTCATCATCCAACAAGGCAGCTGAGTCACGCATACATGGCCGTAATGACGGAATAGACATGCATGCTCGTACACATCCTCGTTCGAGTAGATCTTAAGGTTAGTTGCTAGGAAAAGGAAGTAAATGGTTGTTAAATAAAATTTTACGAAACAAATAGATTAAGCCAACAAATAAGGTACGGTTGCTAGTAACTTTACCCGACCGTTCCATGATAAAGACTCAGAAATATAGACAAACGTCTTGATCATAGTATGACAAAGACAACCTAAGTTGGCGTTCCCATAATAGTCAACTTCCCATACATCCCAAACTTTACATACTTTACAAGATAAGTGGTGATATCGACCACTTTTTACAAAACTTACATCGTTGATTTTTTTGTACGTATCAACGAATAATCGATCCTTCCAAGTAATTTCATCGGTATAACTTCACTGAACCGACTATCTTCCTTCATACTCTTTTTTGCAGCATTTTCATCATTTTTTTAAACAATACATCATAAACCTCGGTGTAATTTCACCGTCTTCACCATCATAATTCATCTGGATAATTTTTCCTTATAACACTTTTTCTTCGGAAATGAAACATAATCGCGAAAGTAGCGAAATTTACGAGCTACATAATTTTCCCATTGCATTGTGCAATTTCCCGACCATTACAGAGACAAAAAGATTCCACTTTGATGCAGGAAATACAACACTTTACACGAAAGCAACTAGCAACTTTGATTAAAATAGGCTTAATCTACAGAGTAGGCTCAAGTGTAAGGGTGTAACGAAACATATAATTTTGGTGTAGAAAAAGACAGGAATGGCTCAGCAGGTTGTTCTAAGGTATCTTACTCTAAAAGTGAGAGTAAACAAAGGGTTACACGGGGGTTAACTAACCAGTGTGGATAGTTAATTTTACAACATTTAGGCTTTTTGGTTTAACCCTAGAAATTTACCAATTAAACATGTTACTCCATCTAAATCCATTGTACTCATCATTGAGGTCTCGAGTGATATACCAAGCCAAGTTCTAAAGTCCACTACATCACCGGCACACTCATAATTTTGTGGAATTTTTAGTAAGCATTTGGAAACAGAATAGGCTAAATTCTCACAATATGTATCAAGGGTTAATAGTGCGCTAGGTAATGCAACTAGTGATTTTTACAAAAGTCATGCTAAAAAAAATAATTTAAATTTGGCCTATTTTTAAGCACTTTTAAGCACGTAGCATGTTATTTTGTAAAAATAAGGACACTCTAATTCTCCATCCCCCACTTAAATTATACAACGTCCTCGTTGTATAAATAAAACAATTAAATAATATGGGAAATAGAATTAGAATGAAAAAACTCCCTGATATTTTGCTCGAGATGATTCTCCAAGTTGAGTGTTTGAGCAAAAAGTGTGTTGACGAGGGCTTCAGAATGCCTGGATAAGTTCAACACATGTCTTTTTTAGAATATACCATATCATCGAATTTTGTTTTAGCCAGGTCCAACATAAAGTATTAGAAGACGAAAGTGAAACTTCTATCTCGGTACAATGGTACAAGAAAACAATTAAACACACATGATGTACAGGGCTCAATACGCCGTATCCCAAACCCTAGGATACGCCGTATTGTTCATGTAAAAATAATTAAATATTTTAAAAAGTACTGGAAATTAAATACTGAATGTAAGGACTGATAACGTCCAGACACGTCCATACGCCGTATCCAGAGGGGTTCGATACGCCGTATGGAGTGTCTGGGAAGACAGACTCATGCAACAAACAATTAAAGTGATATAAACAATTAAAATGACCGGTTTGTCTCTCGGGAAGCACTTTTGTTTCAGTTGGTCATTAAGTTCGACTTTTCCTTCATCTCTTCACTTCATCCATCCATGATTCGCTTGTTCTTGTCCCCTGAGTGAATTTCTTCATAATCATTTGGTATGACGTATACTTTTTGAAAAATGGCATGCCGAGCACAACACCTTTTGCTACATCATCTTCGTTAATGATGGTAAAACCTAAAATAATAGAAAAGTTCTTGACGAAAACAGGTATATCTATCAAGGTTCCGGCTAGTCTTTCCCTTTTCGTGATCATCCTTGTCCTTAACTATTGAATAATAAAAACTTTTGGTCATTAAATTAATGGACAAGTAAGGGAGGAAGTCAGCATTAGCATGCTTATACCCGATCATACAATAAAATTTCATTTTACAATATTTAGAATTGGTTTTAACAAAAGTTGACTCAAAATCAACATCTTGATTCATTAGAGGTGTGTCCAAATCATTTAATTCAATATAGTTACCATAAAGTGGGTCGAATGATTCATTAACACCTTCCCCTATAAGCTCTATTTTTTAATCAAGACTTTCCAACATAAAGACCCTCTTGATTATGCTAGTGGCAGGCTTAACACTCTTAAAAACAAGTTTTTCATCCCCGACCCTTAGAGTAAATTTTCTTTTGAAAACATCAATCTTGGAATGGGCAGTGGACAAGAATGGTCGTCCAAGGATCAAAGGGACATCGTCATCCTTGGGTATGTCCAAGATGATAAAGTCTATCGGGAAAATAGATTTGCCAATCCTAACTAGCGCGTTTTCAGCAATACCCCTTTGTAGAATATCTTAACACATGTATGATAGGATTTACTTTGGGTTTTTAGAGATGGAAAGAGATGGTTGGATGAACACTTAGAGAGAGAAAGAAAAAGGATAATATTAGCTTAGTAAAAATGTGACAAATGAACAACCAAAACCCTCTCCATGTGTGGAGAGGGTTTATATATGTCATACCAAGGCCGTCCATAAGCCCTGAGTGGGCTTGTCCATAGGCCTTTGGCCCGGTTTTTGCTTCCTATACATAACAATACTACTTACTATGAGCTTGGATACCTCAAATTGGAAGTGACTGATATTTTCGTATTCAAACAATCTCCCTAAGACGAGGCCACTTCAATTTAAAAAATTTAAACTTAGCATACTATGCTTTCAACTTCGGTCTTGAGCTTGTAGTCTTTAACTTTAATCATTAACTTGTGATTTGATTGTAGTGAGGAAATAGATGGTTGGATGAACACTTAGAGAGAGAAAGAAAAAGGATAATATTAGCTTAGTGTAATGTGAGAAAATGAATACCTTGAGATCATCAACCAAGCATAATCTCGTTTTGCCATCTTGTAAACTTTGCCATCTCGTGAACTTGTGACTTCTGGACCGACATGCTCATACCTTTCTTGATTTGATAATCTTGAAAAGCTTTAATAATGCATCTTTCTTGAATTTCTTTAACTTTAACACTTCGTCGCTTCAAGAAGGACGTACGGTATCAGAGTAGCGGAAGTCTTGAAACATGTACTTGAGCTTTCATGATGTCTTTATATTTGTCGGTTGGGTATGAGCATGTGGCTATGAATCTTGTGAGTCAGCTGGAATCAGGTACCTCCATCACCATCTTTACATATTCCTGAAATAGAACAGTTAGCAATAAAGCGGGGGGACGAATATGGCTTTGTCATTCGCCCGTGTTTGGTTGGAGTAACCTTCGAATCCGTGAGGATCGACCTGTGATCAGGTAGATTCAATTTAAGAAGAATCTCCTTGATAGGATTTCCAGCTGAAGTATCGAATCTTTCTAACACATATGTATCAGATTCATCAAACTTAGCATGTTCTCATTATCAGAACGTCTCAAAGCAGACAACACGATAAGAGTGAACCAGCGAGTTACTATCTCACCGATTGAAATAAAAAATTGATTTGAAAATCAATCGACGTGTCACTTGCTAAAGTGGTTTTGTGACACATTGAGAGTGTTAATCATTTCAAAAAATTCATCAGCAATCGTCAATTCATAACCTGGAACAAGTTTGATTCTTATAGAATCGCACCATCGTTTCTTTCCAGTTGTCACAAGTTTGATTCATATAGAATCGCACACGTCACCTACCATGAGCTTGTTTAATGTTGGCTCAAGCAGGATTTCCATCTTCATAGTGAATGAAATCACAAGGATAATGCGTAGGACTCTTAATATGTTAACTTGTTATTCACATTGTGTGACATAGCAAGCATGATTTGACAAGTGTCCTAATGAGATTTATGGATGATCTCTTTTGGCTCTAGACTCAATAGTGCACTTTGTTTTTAGTGATCGGAGGCTGGAGCAGACTGCCACCTTTTCAATATCAACTAACTTGGAGTGAGAAAGTTGATAGAAATGCGTGTAATCTCCGTGAGAAATGAAACAAAAGTCTGTTGAGAGACCTTGAGTGGCTAGGGAGGGTTGTGCATAGCGTCACTGGGTCCATGACTGTCTTCAATGTCAGATAACAACTTAGTGTTTTCGACAGATTATGTATTGACCCGGTTTCTGCCTAAGTGTATGGAGGGCTTCTTTCTTTTCACCCTTTATCCTTACATTTCTTTTTCATTCTTCAACCCCTTCAATGCTTACCGAGACTTCATAACTAACACCTTGTTGGGTTTGTTCCAGTGTTAGCTCCATCTCAGTCGGCATTATTCCCGATTCTCACTTTTTCTCCTTTTGAATCATACCTAAGGACTTCTACACTAACTAGTGGATATCCTTGGGTAGATCCCTCTGGTTCTGGCTGGATCATGGGATTTGAATACCTATGCCTAACCGCCTTATAACTCCATAAATTTAAGTACATGGTCGGTCTTTTGGGTATTCCATCACAATCCTTCCAAAATCATTGAAAAGTTCAATCAAAGTGTTTGATATAAATATCAAAAGATTTACACTTTGAGAGTTTTTCATCATCACTAAAATCTCCCCCTTAACATGTGCACCGTAATCGTAGTACATGCTAAGTGTTGGAGTGCATTGAGTCCATTTTATATGATCACATGTCAATACAATTTAGATTCAGTTTAATCACATTTTCTCCCCTTATCCAAAATGTTAATCTCTTGATATTTTGGATATCAATTGATTAAACGTTCGGGGACAAAATGTTACATAATCACTA
Organism: Tanacetum coccineum; assembly: GCA_026074375.1. NCBI lineage: Eukaryota > Viridiplantae > Streptophyta > Magnoliopsida > Asterales > Asteraceae > Tanacetum > Tanacetum coccineum. The sequence goes on along the minus strand of BQNB010101099.1, from coordinate 7,239 downwards.
TAAGGAACATTTTAATGCTCCCCCTCAAGTTTTGAGGGTATATAAGACTGTGCTGAGTATAATAATTTGAAATTTTTTGAATTTACTAAGAAATTCTTGAAAATTTTATACTCGAGCACACCTTATTTTCACCATAAGTCTACACTACATATATACAAATTCACAAGTTTATGATATACGAAATGACCTTTGAGATATGACCACAATATGACGAAAGTCATATTGTTCTTTGCAGCAGTCTGAGGTCAGTTCCGTAGAGTCTACCACCAACAAATTTCTCCAAACTCCTCATCATCCTCCTTTCCTTTAGCAGCTTGTTGATGTCATTGATCATGAAATGAGCTCTTTTCTTTTCCAATGTACTACATCTTCTCTTCGGCAAGTACTCCATGTCGATATTCTTGGTAATGTCTTCGACCGAAGAAAGAAGCCTGGTTAATGTGCCATCACTGAACTTGTATAGTTCGTCGGAGCGCATCAACCTGTTCCTCTTGAAGTCGTCAACATAAATGAATCCTTGAGGGTCTTTGTATGGGGTGTACGGGTGCCTTTTTCTAAGATCTGGTCTTGTAGTATCAGGCTTGGCGACGTTGATATGTTTTTGATAACTTTAAACTCCAAGTTGAAGATATTTGACTCGTTTTTGAATAACCAGACTTCTGGTGAACATTCTTAGTGCTATTGCGAAGTCAGCAACATCATCCCCTGAAAGATTTGTGAGTCAATTCTGAACCACAAGAAGTAACATGTCCTCGATATCATTGATCTAAAGTCGTGGAAAGTCACCTTCCTTGAATCTGTATAATACGTTATCAGCTCTTCTCACTACAATCTCTTCTAAGTACATGTATCCATGTTTCCTCATTACCTTAACATGAGTGACAGCCAGAATACATTTTGTAGAATATACATCTCCTTTTGATTGCCTGCCTCTTGTATATGCATAGAAGGACTTACGTTGCTCTCTCCAATGTGAGATACCCCATAACGCATATTTATCATAAGCAACTTTAATATGACTCCATATGTTTGGAACCATGTCTTCAATGCCTGGTAGATCATACTGAGCGGCCTTTGTCTTGGTAGTAGACGTCGAGTATGTCATAGTCGAAACTCATCCTTGTAGATACTTGAGATCATTGTTGATGAAGTATTCAACTGGTACTCTTTGACGTTTTCCATACGTGATCAAAGGAAGAGGTTTGGAAAGATCAAATGGATAGTTACCGCCTTTAGTATTTTCCCAATCAAGCTTTTCTGAAAGAGCCTTGTAACATTCTTCAAAGTCATATTCTAATTCAGCATAATTAGAGAGGGTGCCTTTGAGTAGTCTGAATGCTGGTCCTAGTAGGATTTCTTGAGTTAAATTCTCAATTTTCAGGCCATTCAAGATGTATGAAGAGAAGTCTATTGGAGTGCTCATCAATTCATCAAAGTCCTTCAATGATTTATCAGTAGAAGTGGAAGTTGTGAGAGTCATCAACCACTTTTGAGTTTGGTCCTTTCTGTGGAGTCTTTCCTTCATGCCAGTCACGATCAATGTGTTCTTGAGGTGGTGTAGG
>BQNB010101098.1:0-24553 GCA_026074375.1 Tanacetum coccineum | reverse complement strand
AATGATTTTTCAAGTTACAAGAGAAATAACAACCAAATGATGAGAAACATGCAAAATCAAATCAACTCATTGAAAGGAGACCTTAAGGGTGAGATGAAAGCAATCACTACTCGAAGTGGTGTTGCTTACGAGGGACCCTCGATTCCTGCTAATCCTTCTCCTAAAAAGGTAGTGGAACGAGAAACCGAGGAGACAACAGATAAGGAGCAATCTAATTTCCAAGGAAGTACCGCTCAAATCCCACCTCCGGTTACCCCCATTCCAACTCCGGAACCCGATGTTCCGAAGACTTTGCCTAAAACCACTCCCATTCCGGAACCCGATGTTCCGAAGAGTTTACCTAAGCCGAATATTCCATATCCTTCTCGACTTAACCAAGAAAAGTCTCGTGACAAAGCTTCGAATCAAATGGAGAAGATCTTCCAAATCATTCAAGATTTGCGCTTCGACATAAGTTTCGCGGATGCTTTACTTTTGATGCCAAGATTTGCTCCTACGATTAAGAATTTGCTCATGAATAAGGAAAAGTTGCTTGAGTTAGCTAAGATACCGTTGAACGAGAATTGCTCGGCGATGCTCCTCAAAAAGCTTCCCGAAAAGCTTGGAGATCCCGGCAAGTTTCTTATTCCATGTGATTTCCCGGGAATGGATGTATGTCACGCCTTGGCCGATCTTGGCGCGAGCATAAATCTTATGCCCCTTTCTATTTGGAAAAAGCTTTCTTTACCCGAACTTACACCAACTCGGATGACTTTAGAGCTAGCAGATCGATCCATTACTCATCCTAAAGGAGTCGTTGAAGACGTTTTTGTCAAAGTTGGGATTTTTCACTTTCCTACTAATTTTGTTGTTGTTGATTTTAAAGCCGATCTTCGAGTATCTCTCATTTTAGGAAGATCCTTTTTGAGGACCGATCGAGCTTTAATTGATGTGTATGAAGGAGAGCTTATTTTAAGGGACGAAAATGAACAAATAATTTTTCATGTCAATTGCATGACAAAACATCCTCAAAAGCATATAGACGAGTCAATTAAAATGGTTAACGACACATGCAAGGATAGTTTTAAGAAGTTCACCGACGAACCCGCTCTAGTTTGCTTGCCTCCATCGGAAGATGACAACGATGAAAAGGAAAAGCAAGAAGTAAAGAATCTCGCAGAGTTGACAGCTAAACGCCAAACTCGTATCACACCTTGTTTGAAGAATTTTAAAGTTATTTGCAAGGAGAGCATTTTTAATTCAAACAAAACACCTCAAGTTTCTTCAGTTTTTGCAATCACATCCACCTTACCGTCTATTGAGCCCAAGGATTCTCTCATAATGGGGGACGAGCACCTTAGTACTTTTAGTGCTGAGGAAATTGTCCCAATCCTAAGAGAATCTGAGGATACAACTAGGAGTGATAGTAAGAATGTTTTACCTTCGTGTGATGATTTCTCTTCCATCAATGTTCCACGTGATGATTCCGTGACTTTCTCTAACCTTCTTTTCGAATTTGATGTCAATTTCAACTCTAATGACATAAACCATCTTTTTGATGAAGTGTTAGAGGATATCGAGTGCAAGGATTCTTATGATTCCAACCTTGATAAGTCGACTTTCCTAGTCACACCTCTTTTTGATTCTAATAAGGATGAGTGTCTCGCTCCAGGAAACGACATTGAGATTCTACTTCACCATAATTCGTCTACTCCTATGAAAAGCATTGCTTCCATTCTCGAGGGATTCATCGATGATCTACCTTTCGAAGAGAATGATGATTTATTTGATTTAGAATGTAAAACGAATGATTGGAAAAGAATTTTGTACGATGCTCCAATTGATAAAGCTGAATGTTTCGACCCAGGAGGTGACAATGATGAGATTGATGCTTTTCTAGCTATCGAAGTTCCTACGTATATTGAGAAAGGTTATTATGACTCAGAGGGAGACGTATTATATCTTGAGAGTTTGCTTAGTGATGATAACTGATTGAATTTTTAAACCAACACCTTTTTATATATATATAATATAATAGAATATAAAATATATAGTAAGTATAGTCTAAAAACACAATCAATGAAACCGGGAAGTAGTATAGAATATCCCCGGGTCGTTTATCCCCAACGAGGCTGTGCTGGAGAATCGATACAGTCGGAAAATTGGAGTTTGAGCGAGATTAATGATTTAAGAGGGTAGAAAGCTAAATTAATCAATAACAAACAAAAACGATTGAGAAAAACCTAAAAATTATGAAATTAAGCTGAAAAATGAGAGTAGGAATACCGAACAAGGGATCAAAAACCTAAAATCTTAAAAATTAACCGTACAAAGAAATTTTTTACTTCTAAACTACTCTAGGGGACTAATAACGAAGAATGAAAAAGACTAGACTGCAAACGGAGGTCGTTTGACCCAAAAACGAGTCAAGTCAAGATCCGTATCCGATACCCGTTCTTTAAAAATCAAAAGTTTGCAAAATTAACCGTACAAAAGTTTTTCTATTTTTCCTACGTAAAATATGACTAAAGAAAATTTTCTAAAAAAGAAAAATATTTTTTTGATAATTTTTGTATTTTTTATGAAATTTTAAAACTTTTAACGAAATTAAATTGTAAAAAATACTAAACTATTTTTAAAAATTATGAAAAAATTTCCTAAAATACTTTGCACTAAAACTATCCTAAGAAAAATAAGAAACCCAAATTTCGGCTTATAAATAAGCCGAAAATAAGCTCAAACGAGCTTATAGGCTAAAGGGGCAAAACAAGGTTAAATTAATAACCACTTGGGACTCTAACGTAGAAGTCCCAAGGGCACAGCGGTAAGGGCTTGGTTATAAAAGAGGGGTGTATGAGGGTTGAGGCCCGGGTTCGAGTCTTGCTCACCCGGGTTTCCCCTTGTCTCCCTTTTTTTTTTTTTTTTCAACGATCCGCTCTTGTACACCTTTTCGGAATGATCTTACGAACTTGCAAAAGTATAACACGCTTATTTATGAAAAAGGAAAGTTGACTTACAAAGATAACACGGCGAAAGTGAATAGAAAACTAAGACAACCAAACTTGTTATATAAAATACCGGATGAAAAAACATTCAACTTCGAACATTATATCTTTGCAAATGTTGATCAAAGATTAAAAATTGAATGGATTTGGGTGTGTGTTTTGGTTCGGCAATGAGAGAAGAGAAAAGAAAGAGAAGTAAAGTTTACATCTAGAATTGGGGTTGTTAGGAACGTTTGGTTATTAATGAAGAAACAACTTGTTGAATATCATTGTTCTTATGTTAATTTCGCTACACATATTCTATGTTCAATGTTATTGTTAATCCTAGATTAGATCTAAACAATCTGAGCTTACAACGATTCTTTAGGTTTCCACAAATCATATTCAAGTTATAACAAATCATGTGATTAAGGCTCGTCTTCTTGTTTTTGAATTCAAACTTGTTCACCAAGGGTGCATGTGGTGTTTGTTTGGGTCGAACAAGACAAGGGGGGGACCAAATGATTCTCTTCATTTTATATTGCTAGTGATTCCCACTTGATTTAATTTCTAAGTCTTACATGTATAAGCTCATGTTATAACTAAACCACGATTAACGCAAGTAACGAAATGAATAATGGTATCACCGAAAATTATGAAATTTTAAATATTGTCATAAAATATAAAAATGTAGCTATTGCCAAAATACTACAACGTTTGGCATCCTGGTTCGCTCCCGAAGATGGTTCTCAGATAAAAGCGGGAATACTTCCCGGTTACACGTAAATATTAAATGAAACTTCAAAAATTCAAATTGCTAAATGGAAACAGCTAAATTATTAAACGGAAATTCTCAGGGTGTCACATTCTTTCCCTGTTAGAAGAGACTTGTCCCCAAAGCTCATGACGTGGTATCTGCCATCGGTGCAGAAGTTGGGAAAAGATGAGGGTACTTCTTTTGCATTTGGTCTTTACGCTCCCAGGTGAACTCAGGAACCCTCCTAGAGTTCCAGCGTACTTTGACAATCAGAATACGACTCTGCTTCAGACGCTTGACCTCACACTCCATGATCTCGACAGGTTCTTCGATGAAGTGCAATTTGTCGTCAACTTGGATTTCATCCAACGGTATAGCAAGCGGTTCCTCAGCCATGCATTTCTTCAATTTCGAGACGTGAAACGTACTATGAACTCTACTCAACTGCTCTGGGAGTTCAAGTCGATAAGCAACGGTTCCTACTTTAGCAATGATCTTAAAAGGTCCAATATAACGAGGGTTCAACTTTCCCCGTTTGCCAAAACGTATCACCCCTTTCCATGGCGATACTTTCAACATGACCTTATCTCCTACTTGAAACTCAAGAGGTTTTCGTCTTACGTCGGCATAGCTCTTCTGACGATCACGGGCGGCTTGGATACGGTTCTTGATTTGAACTATTTTCTCGGTTGTCTCGTGGATGATCTCTGGGCCAGTGAGCTGACTATCTCCAACTTCAGCCCAGCAGATAGGTGATCGACACTTGCGCCCATACAACGCCTCAAACGGAGCAGCCTTAATGCTGGTATGGTAACTGTTGTTATACGAAAATTCTACCAATGGTAAGTGTTTATCCCAACCTTTTTTAAAGTCTCGAAAGTCAATTACACATGCACGAAACATGTCTCCCAATGTTTGTATGGTTCTCTCTCTCTGGCAATGGTCTCTGGATTGGTAAGCGTGTTCTCATATCCAATCGTAGTACCTATTCTTTATTATGGGCTCCTAAAATGTACATAAATTTCCATCACGATCAAAGATGATCGATTACTGGCACTCCTATGTTTGAGAATACTTCCTTCAAGTCTGTCGGTTAACTTCTCTAACTTGTTCATCTTCTTCACATAGGCAAGAAATGAGCAGCTTAGTGAGACGATCAATGGTTACCCAAATTATGTCTTGACCCGTTGCCGTCTTTGGCAATTTAGTCACAAAATCCATTGTTATATTATCCCATTTCCATTGTGGGATCCTAGTTGAACCAACAGCCCAGACGGTTTCTGATATTCTATCTTAACCTTGGCACATGTTAAACACTTGCTGACATAAGTGGCAATTTCTGCTTTCATGTTGGGCCACCAATACAGCCTCCTAAGGTCCTGGTACATCTTGTCCGATCCATGATGGATGGAATACTTTGGCTTATGCGACTCATGCATAATCAAGGCCCTCAACCCTCCGAAACACAGAATCCAAGTCCGATTATTCAAACATAACGTTCCGTCAGCACGAGGTTCTAACTTGTTAATCATGCCATGTAAATCTTCGTTGATGAAGTTCTCTTCCTTCCTGGCTTTCGATTCGGCACTCAAAATCTGTTTAGGAAGGTTTAACCCTATAGTCATAACTAAGGATCGAACTCGTAGCTGCTTGTTTCTCTCCTTTCGCCTCAGGGCATCAGCCACCACGTTCACCTTCCCTGGGTGATATCGAATCTCACAGTCGTAGTCACTCAACAACTCTAACCAACGTCGTTGTCTTTTGTTCAGCTCCTTCTGATCGAGAATGTGTTGCAAACTCTTGTGATCAGTGAACACAACGCAATTGGTGCCGTACAGATAGTGTCTTCACATCTTTAAGGCAAACACTACTGCTCCTAGTTCCAAATCATGGGTGGTATAGTTCTTCTCGTGAACCTTGAGTTGGCGTGATGCGTAAGCTATGACCTTCTCCCTCTGCATCAAAACCGCGCCCAACCCTTTATGCGAAGCATCGCAGTATACCACGAAGTTCTCACTTCCCTCAGGTAAAGCCAAAATCGGCGCACTACATAGTTTTTGCTTCAACAACTAAAACGCAGCCTCTGCCTTTTCTCCCCAATCAAACTTCACACTTTTCTGAGTCAGTTTCGTCATAGGTCTAGCGATTTTTGAAAAACCTTCGATAAATCGTCAGTAGTAACCAGCCAAACCTAAAAATTGACAGATCTCGGTTGGTGTCTTGGGTGACGCCCAATCCTTGATAGACTCAATCTTAGCTGGATCAACGTGAATGCCTTCACTATCAATCACGTGACCAAGAAATTGTACCTTCGACAGCCAAAACTCACACTTTGAAAACTTGGCGTACAATTCTTCCTCCTTCAATAACTTCAAAATCAACTTAAGGTGTCCTTCGTGCTCCTTTCTGCTCTTGGAGTAGATCAAAATATCATCGATGAATACAATCACGAATCTATCCAGATACGGTTTGCACACCCGATTCATCAAATCCATGAATACTGCCAGTGCGTTAGTCAAGCCAAACGGCATTACTTGGAACTCGTAGTGACCATAGCGAGTCCTAAATGCTGTCTTTAGAATGTCTTCCTCACAAACTCAGAGTCGGTGATAACGAAATCTCAGGTCGATCTTAGAGTAGACTCTTGATCCTTGAAGTTGATCAAACAAATCGTTGATTCTCAGAAGTGGTCAAACAAGTCGTTGATTCTCAGAAGTGGGTATCGGTTCTTCACAGTAAGTTTGTTTAGTTCACGGTAGTCGATACACATCCGAAAAGATCCATCTTTCTTTTTGACAAACAAAACCGAAGCTCCCCTTTACATCAAAGGTTTAAAAGGAATTGGTGTATCATGCACTAAATCACACGAAAATCATTCAAAACCCAATTAGGGTCATAAGATCCAAGTTTTGATTGAGGACAATTAAACATGGGGTTAATGATTGATAAGTGTAGAATACACATATCTATTTATGCTTAAAATAACCCAAATAAACCCAAAACGGATCAAAAATGGCAAAAATGTGCTTGTATCTGAGTTTATTGTGTGCAGGTATGGATATGTCAAATATTGCAAGAATTCAGTCAAAAACGGACACGAGAACGGATGAGTGATCAAGAAGCTAAAGAAATCAAAGCCGAAGCCAGAGAGATCATGCCTCAGCCTTCTACAGTCTACTGCAGCTAAACCACAGTCAACCAAAACCAAACTCCATTGTTTTATAAACACAAGGACTGTTTTTGCAATTGGTGAAAGTTGTTTATAAGCCTGAAATTGTGCTTGCCAAACACAAGGGCCAGATATGTAATTTCCTCATAGTTACAAAAGGGCGCGGGTCATATACCCGGGTCAAACTACCCACTTTCCACCTTTCAGCCAATCATAAGCCAACCCCCAACCCGTTTACCCACAATTAACCCATGCCCTAACCCGACCTACCCGGTTAAACTTATAACTCATTTACAGTTACTATTCACCTTATTTCCCCCAAATGAGATCAAAATTCACTCACACACACATGAACACACCAAGAACACCATGAACCTCCTAGATCGTTAACACCTCATCGCCCACACAAAATTAACCATAGGTTTAATAACCCTCTCATCAAACCTAACCCATCCATCACTATCAATCATAAACCCAACCCAATCCACCCTGGCATAATCTAATGAAACGATTGGGTGATGTGACGTATGTGAGTGTTTACACTCACATAACTAACACACATATGCCACGTCAATGATCCGGGTGCACCCTCTTTTATCCAACGGCTTACGTTTGAGATCAAGGAGAGAGAGATGAATGAAGGGCTGAGATAAGATGTAGAAGGATCGAGAAGATGGCAAGAGCTCAAGCTTCGGGTATAAATAGCCCCCATCATTCCAGCATATGAGTGTAATTTTTTAGTGGTTAATTTTTTCAGTTTATTTTTGTAATAGTTTAATTTTGTCGATTCCGTTTTTAGTAGTTTTTTTATGTAATTTCAATTTCCTGTTATTTCATTTTGAGTTGTAAGAACCTTTACTTCAGTTTTAATAAAAGTATTGTTTCATATTAATTTGTGTCCTCATTTAAAATCTGTCAAAGTATTTGTGTTTGTGTTTGATGATGAAGGCTTGATACCTATTGGAATTGGATGGCTGCTATGGTATCAAGGGTTTTAGAGCTGAAGGTCAACATTAGGTTAGATTAGGATTGATGTTGATTTTGACTTTGAGCTTATGTGAATAAGCCATAAGCTCATAATAAGCTGTTAAGCTTTCCTGTTCATGCTGGAAAGCCAAGGTACACCTTATCTCTTAAGCTTCCTCAGTTTCAATTTAGTTTTAATAAATGTGCTTAATGTGCAAGCTGAGTATTATTTTTGTGTAGCTGTTAAATGTTAGTTGATAACAGTTTAGATAAGCTTCATCTTAGATTAGTTTAGCGATAAGTTGAATACAATCTTTGTGGTTTTTGAGGTATTTGTTTAATCAGTATTTAGTATATGTAGAATACTTGTTCAAAGTTGCTCAGAGCTTATAAGGCTGATAAGACCCATTTCCAGGCTTATTTTAAATATAGTTAGATTTTTCTCTATTTTTTTATAAAAGGTGAGTTACTTAAAAAAGTTAGTTAATAAGCGCTTTTTTTTCAATGCAATATGGATGGGCTTGTTGTTATTGTTGGTAATAGATGCACTATCAGGGACCTTGTTCTGCGGCTTTGAGTCATACCATTTCAGTTAGTTTACAAGTTACACAGTACATTACCTACTGTCAAATGCAATAATTATCCTCTAGTTAATTCCATACCAGTTAATTCCTTTCGTTAGCGCAGCTCAGTTAGTACTTTGTTTAAGTTAGTCTGTTATGATTTGTTGTTAAAGTCCTAGGATAAAGGGACTGCTCTTCTATTCAGTTGATCAAACTTTGTGTTTTTTATATAAAAACCTACTCAATTTTCCCACGAGATCCTAACCCTTATCTATACGTTTTGTCACTTTTTAACTCGCGATGTTTTTTGGGTTAATATTGGTTAAGCTCTCTCAATAAAATCTTTTTTATAAACAATAATATAGTTTCAATTTTTTAATTAACTTTAAATTACAGTTACTTATTTTTACTCGATTAATAAATTACGGGTCTTTTTGAACAAAAGTAATTTTCTGGCATTATGAGAGGCTTTTATAAAAAACTATGCGATTGAGTCTACTCATAGCGCGAGTTTTACAGTCTAAGTTTACAAACTTGTTTTAAAACATTAATTTGGTCGAATTTATTTTATCTTTTCTGAACTTTATGTAAACATCTTCAAACATCTCTTTCAGCACGCTTTATTTTTCTAGAATTATTTCCACTTTAATTTTTTAAATTTAAATCTTATTAATTAGGTAATAAAACAATGTTTTTCTCAACTTTTTTTACTCGTAATTTAGAGTTAATTTAGTTTAAAAATATTTACTCTTTAGTTTTTATTATCAATTAAATATCTATTTTTAGACATTTAACGCTTAGATTAAATAGTATTAATTCATAAAAAAAATAAATCCGAAAAACCTTTAAAAAATACTTATTTTTCGTATTTCCTAAAATTATTCTTTAAGCAAGTAATTTAGGAATTAGGAAATCTAGTTTATAACATTTATTAAGATTTAAATTTGCATTTTTTCTAAATGTCCCGCTTTTATTTACTGATTCGTCTAATTAGTTTAATTTGTTAATTAGTTGTTTAATTGTGCCTTTTAATTTTAGAGTATAATTAAAAGTTCAAAAATATCTCTTTTCGATATCAAATCCAATCATCATTCCGAACGAGACGAGGTTTCCATTGCACGAGTCATTGGGGAAACGACACCGGGTGATCATCACTTGCCCGGGTCTAATACATACGTATTCTATATATAGTCTTTGTGGAGTGGATAATTTGTTCCAAGGGGATACTTGGTGGGATTTCACCTTAATTCTCTATAAGTATATTCTTATTTTACGTGGTATGTAAACGAAATTGCCAAGATCAGTTATTTTGTGGCGCTTGAGCGATTTCCCCCGCCACCCCCCACTCAGATTGAAAGGCTGTGTGGTTTCTTTGGAGAAAATGTTCCATACGGCTGGGACTGTGTGTAACCGCATTCCTGTCGTTTCGAGTTATCGTCGAGTATGGCTCTGACTAGATCCTTTCGTCCTCGAAAGTTAAATTTATTGTCCATAAATCCCAGAAATTTAAAAAAAAAAATCTAATTTAAAAAAGTAAAAAAAAAAAAAAAATTAATATTTTCTTTTTTTATTTCTTTTTCTTTTTAGTATAATTATCATATTAAAAAAAATAAAAAAATAGAAAAACTTCGAGCAAAACAATCAACAAAAAATTAGTAGAGAGAGCGCATTCATTTCAGAAAATAAAATTCACCAAGTTTTATTAAACGAACCACCAACAAACAATAATACAATCTTCGCATTGATATATATTTAGAGCATAATAGTCAATTTCACAGGTGAAACTTGCAACTTGTTCCCACACACACACACAAGATTTAACTAATTAGCCTTTTGTAGTGTCTCTACCAAGTACGCGGGCTCACACTGGAAAAGAAATTTTCAAGAGGCTTACCTAAATAGAGTCAGAAAATTACAGTTGATTACTTTGGTTTAACAGTCTCTTACGTGTAACCGAACACACAATTCTCATTGCTAAATAACAAAAAAAACAGAACTTCTCTAACACTTAGTGTACAAAGTTTCCAGCTTTTTAAATTGTTAGTTTTTCCGTTTCTTTATAATAAGCCACAACGAGACTTCAGATTTCGCATCTCGTAGAGACTAGTCGTGCAACAACATACTCTTTTTTCGGTTAATCCAATGTTGAATACATCAACGTTGTTACCAATGGCCCGAAACAATCACAGCGGTGGATACGATATGCTCAAATGTTACATGCACAGTCCCCACCCATACGCGCAGAGCGTAGTATATGGGATGCTAATCGTTGTCCACACCAATCATCATGCTAACAATTTCGAGCTTAACAACCTTTAAAATTCAATCTTGTGTGTCAATCAGCGCAGACAACTCACTTCACAGCGTGATGCAAGCTTAATCTGCCACACAAACGTGCGAGCACGGGTTCTGTATATTTTACACACATACTTCTCACCACTTTTCTCTACGTTTACTATGTTATGACACATACACCGAGATGCGACATACACTTCGATAAAAGCTTAAGATACTCTCTTTACCTATCTCTTTTTACTTGCGACTTCAGACAGGTGCATGCTTAGATAAGTCATCTTACCGCTAAGACCAGTGACGTCACTTTGATAGTTGATCGAGAAGCTATCCTCCGCACCCAGAACAGATATAATTCTACAGAATTACCTCAACATAAAGAGAAGGGCAGATTTAGAAAAAGCACACCCATGTCTTGTGCAGACAATTCATAAAACCACAACTACGTTTCCCACAACCTTCACCAATTCACCGGCTCAACATCTACTTGAGGTCAATACTAACGGTACAATACCGACCACTTAACATATCCAGGACATTAGATCATTTCACTTTTTTTTAGTATTTTACATACCAAAAAAAACACTATAATAGGAAAACACACGAATTAAGCACACGCCACAAAAATACGACAAACGCACCGCTAATTAGCAAAAGCTCCTAGCACGACTTCTGGAAGCTAACAACTTTAGACTTGTTTCAATAATTGTTAAACCTTCTTGAGCATTTTGTCAAGAATTCTTTCCACCCCAGCAGAAAGGCGTAAGGCATCTTGATCGTTTAGAATTCAAAGATTATAAAAAGTAATCGAGTTGGTGAAAGTTGGTCCTTACCGAAAAGCCATGTGAGGACATTGACGAAAGGATCCTATTAAAAGAACGTTCCCAGTGCTTCATATGCAAGGCAAATTGTAAGATGGTGGTAGGTTTGGGGATGTTTGTTTATGTATGTTGAGATCCCCCTAAATCCAGCACTGGCCTAGATAATCATGTTTTTATGTCTTACCGTGATTTATAGTAGACGAGTGAGTAATATTAGATTTAGTGTCAATCTGTGCGCATACGTATAAGAGCCGGACATATTTCACTCCCAAGAAGAATTGATCATGGTGGTTCATTGTCTCACCAATCCTCGGGCATGTCAACCGTCTAGAGTAAAGGGAAAAGCAAAAGCTTATCGAATGTTACGAAACTTCAGTGGGAATGGTCTTAAAACGTTGAAGTGACTTGTTCAAAAAATCAGAAAGGTGAAGTGTGGGAATTCTTTGTCTAGCCGTGAATTTTGTTGCTTTTGCTTATAACACATGAATATGATTTAAAGGTAGCTTAAGCTGAAATTGTAATACATTGAATGGTGGGACAACGATAGCCAATCCGCATACCCCTCGAATGGTGTGACACGTTATTTGATTGTAACATGAGCCATTAACGGGCTTGTTTCGATGTCGACGCAATGAAAGATAGACAACAACGTATTTGAGGTTCAAACAATATGGATTAACCGAAAGAGATTTGTTGTTGACGGACGTCTACGAGAGATTGCGAATCGAGTTGCGCATAAAAAAGGAAGATAAACTAACAATTAAAAAGCACACAAGACTTTTACACTAATTTTTATTATTTTTTTTTTTTTTTTAGCAAATGAATTCTTAACTGGTATCTGACACGTAGAGACTTAAACCAAATAATTCAACTACTTCCGTAGCTCTAAGAAAATTTCTTTTCAGTGAGCCGTACTTGTGTAGGACACAAAAGCAAAGTGTTAAATCTTTACTACGATTTGGAACATATTGCAGTTTCACCGGTAACAATTGAAATGATAATATCTCAATGGAAGATATTAATGTTGGTGTTCGTTAACCACTTGGTGAATTTTATAGTTCTGAATTAAAACCATATTTTTATATTTTTCGATTATTTCTATTTTTTTTATTTATTTTTTAATGATGGATAATAAACTAAAAAGGAAAAAAGAAAATAAATTTTACTTTTTATTAAAAGTTTTTTTTTTATAATTATTTGATTTTAAGACCAAAAAGATATAACTTATCGAGGACGAAAGGATCTTCAAAGCCAAATCGCCAAACTCGAAAGAAGGAATCGCAACACAAGAGGCGCGCGGCAGTCGAGCCGCCAAAAAACTGATTGCAATTTTACATACACGTAAAAATAATATACTTATAAGAAATTAAGCGAAATCCCCAAGAATCCCTAGGACAATTCCACTCACAAAGATACAATATATATAATACGTATATTAGACCGGCAAGTTAAGATCACCCGGTACGTTTTCCCACCAATGAACTCGTGCAATGGAAACCTCGATCCGTTCGATGATTGATTTGAATAAGAACAGAGAATTTTTTGATATTATTATACAATCCTAAAATTAAAGGCACAATTAAACAACTAATTGACAATTTAAACTACATACGAAAGTAAATAAAGCGACATTTAAGAACATCAAATGCAAATTAAATCGTTAAAAATGTAAACTAGAATTCTAAAGGCCTAAACTCTAATGCGAAAGAAAATTTTAGGAAAAAGAAAAGAATTTTTTAAAGGTTTCTCGGAATTTTTTATTGAATTAAATACTATTTAATCTAAATAAAATTCTAAAAATACAAATTTAATTTGATAAACACACTAAGAAAAATAATTTTTAAAACTAAATTAACTCTAATAATTACTTAAAAAGATGAGAAAAACAATATTTTTATTACTAATTTAAAAGATTAAAATATAAAATTAAAATTGAAAATATAAAAACAAAACGGGGTTTGAAAATTACATGTTTATAACTTAAATGATAAACACTAAATTCGACAATTAATTTTTAAAAATATATAAACTTAGACTAAAAATTATATAAAAATATTTTTTCTTTATAAAAAGAAATAATGCAAAAATTAATTTTAACAAAAAGCCCAAATTTTTAATAGCATAAAAATAAACTAATTTAAGTATAATAAAAAAAAAAACTAAATTAAATTAATTTAAAAAAAACTATTTTTTATTAAGCTTAACCAATTTAACCAAAAAAACATGGGTTAAAAGGACAAAACAGCAAAGTAAGTAGGCGGGGAAATTTAAGTTTATATAAAAAACACGAAAGTTGGGGAACAATTGACAGAAGCAGTCCCGTAACCTTAGGGACTTAACAAATCTAACAACTAAAACTAACAAAGGACTAACTAGCTAAAAACAGAAGGCGATTAACTAAGTAATGTACTAAGACTAATTATGCATTTGACAAGGACTAACTGTGTAACTTTTAAACTAACTGAAATTATGAAAAAAGCGCAGAACAGGTCCCTGAAGCATCTAACCACCAACAACCAGCATCCATATTGATTAAAAAAAAAGCTTATTAACTAACTTTTTAAGACAACTTTTATAAAAAACTTAAAGCTACTAACTAATTAAAATAACTGTAATGGCCTTAATCACTTATAAGCACTAGAGCACCAAGTATTCTACCTATAACCTAAACTGATTAAACAAATACCTCAAAACCACAAGATAGATTCAACTTATTAAACTAAAAGCTGCAGCTTATCTAAACTGCTTATCAACTAACATTTAACAGATCAAAAACATAATTAAGCACATTTATTAAAACTAAATTGAAACTAGGAAGCCTTAAAAGATCAAAGGTGTACCTTGGCTTTATCCCAGCATGAACAGAAAGCTTAACAGTATTAATTAATGAGCATTATGGCTATATTGCCACATACGCTCAATATCAAAAAACAACATCAATCCTAATCTAACCTAATGCTGACCCTCAGCTCTAAACCCTTGATACCATAGCAGCCATCCAATTCCAATAGGTATCAAGCCTTCATCACGATGAACAGCAATAACAAACACAAACACATATACTTTGACAGAATTTAAATGAGGAAACAAATTAATATGAAATAATGCTTTTATTAAATCTGAAATAAAGGTTCTTACAATTCGAAATGAAATAACATGAAATTGAAATTACATTAAAAAACTACTAAATACTGAATCGAAAACACTTAAACTAATACAAAAGAAACTAAAAATTCACCCCTGAATAAGCTGGAATGAGGGGGTATTTATACCCGAAGCTTGAGCTCATCATCCTCTCTAGATCCTTCTATCCTCTTATCTCAGCCCTTCAATCATTCTCTCTCTTTGATCTTGTATCTCAATCGTTCGATTGAGGCATGTGTGCACCCGGATCAATGACGTGGACATATGTGTGTTAGTTATGTGAGTGTAAACACTCACATACGTCACATCACCCAATCATTTCTTCTTATTTTGCCAGGGTGGATTGGGTTGGGGGTTTAATTGATAGTGATGGATGGGTTAAGGGGTGTGAGGGGATCATTAACCCTATGGTTAATTTGGGTGTGGGTGAGTGGTTTAGAAACTAGGGTTCATGGTGTTCTTGAGTGTGTTCGTGTGTGTGTGTAAGTTTTGATCGCATTTGGGTAAAAATGAATGAACAGTAAGTGTAAATGTGTTTATAAGTTTAACCGGGTAGGTCGGGTTAGGGTTCGGGTTAAGATTGGGTAATTGGGTTGGGGGTAATGATATGATTGGCTGAAAGGGGGTAAAGTGGGTAGTTTGACCCGGACTTTGACCCGCGCCCTTTTGCATCTATGAGGCAATTACATCTTTGGTCCTTGTGTTCGGCTAGACCAATTTCAAGATGTAAACAACTTCCATAAATTGCAAAGTCAGCCCTTGAACTTTATAAAACAATGGAGTTTGGTTTTGGTTGACTGTGGTTTAGCTGCAGTTGACTGTAGAAGGCTGAGGCATGATTTCTCTGGCTTCGGCTTGGAAGATTTCAACTTAGCTACTCTGATGTCACTCATCCGTTCTCGTGTACGTTTTTTGGTACATAGATTTCTTGATGAAATTGACATAAATCCATACCTGCACACATAAAACTCGATACAAGACACCTTTTTGCCATTTTGATCCGTTTATGAGGTTTACTTGGGCCTTTTTTAAGCATAAATTGATATGTATAGTTTTTATACAACTATCAAAGACTTTACAAAATTGCTTATAAATAAGTCAGTATCAGCAGCACAATTTACTAATAAAGCAAAACAAGAAACCGTGTATAATATTCAATGGTGCCTTAAACCTGAAAAAGACCACAATGGCAGGCGTGGTAAGTGTTATGTGTTAGTGTGTGAGGCGTTGGCAAGCTAAGGGGGAGGTTCAGAGTTGGGAGAGGGTGGGGAACAGTTACGACCCCTGTGGTCCTTCCCATTTGTCTATCGATTATATTTAAAAACTTTATTACAAAAAACATAAAATAGACCTAAAATACCAATTTTGCATTAACTACCACTATTTATGAAAAACTAAAAATAAGCTGGGAAAAAACACTTTATAAAACAAACAGAATTGCTAAAAAAAACACTAAGACAATGAGGCTTAAACTGAATGGCATATTCTAAGACTATAAAGCAAAAGGGCAACAGGAAAATAAACAATACAAAAACCAAACACCACCTAATAAGCATATATAAGCAAAACTAAGCAAATGAAAATAGCAAACAAGCACAATAACAGCACAATAAGCAAAAATGTAGTTAAACTGTTGTAAAAATAAGCTGAAGGGGAGGGGGCTTTTGGGCTAAACATTTTAAGCCACTTAATAGATCCTCTTTATGGGTCCTGAGACCTAAGGACCCCCAGCAAAAGAATGGACAATAAGCTACTAAAATCAGCACATTGAAGGAAGTTTGAAATAATATAGGGCGCTTATAAAAAAAATCCTCATGAAAAGGCGACACAAACTCAGTAACTACTGATCTTTTGGTATTCTTAAAAGACAAAGTGCTTATTCAGGGCCATTTTTAAGCCTAGTAAAAGAAAATCAAAACATGGATAACCATAAACTGATCAAGATAAGGGAACTCCATATAAGCTTAAAGAACAAAAATCAGACTTGAAAACTATATAGAGCTTATTTGAATAAGTCTGTTGAACTTTGACTATCTAAAAAAAAAAATTCCTTGAAAAACTTATGACAGATATATGACAATAAACCAAATGACAATTTTACACACTATCTAACCCTTTGGTACTATCATTTTTCTAAACTATAAAGCAAACTTGAAAAAACAACACCTAAAGTGATGAACTCATTTCTATCAAATAAGCGAAATAACAATCAACTGAGTAACACAAGAATCAAACCATGGTTGCTATGAAACCTTTAAAAACTAATTTATACCTTATTACTATCCTTGAACAAAACAAATTAAATCATACTTAATTTATCTAAAATAAACAAGCTTTAGAGACCCAACCAATAAAAAATAGCAATGTTGATCCCATATTCAGCTTGACCCAAACACCCCTTTAAAACTGAAAAGTTATATATAAGCTAAAAACAGATTATAAAAAGCATCAAATAAGATCTAATAAGCATAAGTAAGACAAATAGAGCATAAACTAAGAGCAAAATAGAGCAACAATAAGTAAATATAAGCTATATGAACATAAAAACATAAATTTAAGCTTAAAATAGAAAATTAAGAACTTACAAGTGATCCAATGCCTTTGGTAAGAACTTAAACAACAAATTCAGATTATCACACTCCTATAGCTTCCCAAGAAGCTCTAAAACAATAGCCATCCTGAATTTACCATGCTTCTAATGCATCTTGGACAGATTTTTTGATAATAAAAGAGAAACTTTTAAAGACCTTTTGTCAAAAACTTTAAAAATTAAAACAGAATTAATCAGCTTTAAAAGAGCTTAAAAAGTAACCCATAAGTGAATGAAAATAAGCTTGAATGGCTAAAACTCAAAATTGCTTAAAACATGAAAACTTGAAAAACTGAAAATTTCATTAACTATTAAAGGATTACAAAGCTTTGAGACAGAAATTTGATCAAAGAAAACATAAATTAGGACATTTTAAAAGTAAAATTAAAACTACAACTACTCTCCTCTTTTCTACTGTGTGAAAAAACACACTTTTATATTCGAATTTTTTTCTTGGACTTGTGCTAGTTGTGCTTTTGTTGTGAGGAAAACCAAAAGTCTTCATCCAGCCCTTCATTTTTGCTTTGTCCCCAAGGTCTCAAATCCTAGCCATTAATTTCTTGTCTTGGATTCATGTCCAATAGGAATGAGGGGATTGCCAACATGGCTTTGGGGTTTTTTGTGGTGTGGTTTGATGGTTGAGGGTGATTGTTTTGAGTGAGGGGGTTAGAAGGATTTGTCTTTTTGCAAAGTGATAGCCCACATACAACTTTGAGGATAAACAGTACCCTAATGGAGGAAAATTAGTTTTTGTAGGGTGCAGGGTAAAACTTTTGGGGTTTTGACAAGAATAGGCCCCTCAACATATATCATTTGATTTGAGCACTGATGGTCCTTGTGGAGAGTAAGTTTTTGTGAATGGCACAGTTAAGCCCCTGAACATGTATGACTTATAGCCACAGTAAGTCCTTTTGGACTAACAAAAAAAGGAATAGGTGACTAACGGCTGTATATCTTGTTTAGGGCTATAATAACACGTTTGGGCCATTATTAAATTCCAAAATATTATTAGGCCCTTTTGTCTTCATAATGTTTAAATGGGTTGACTCGGCCCATTAGATAGGTTCGGGTGGGGCCATTTAACATTTCTTCAGGATCGCTTTAGAACCTTTGACTTTTAAACTTATTGATCGGGAGTTAGAATTTAGACTTTTGGCTTTTTCTTCAACGCTCTTTCTGATCTACCCCGTGCTCGGTTTTGTCGTTTTTGCATTCGATTTTGTCTTTTCTTTAGATATCCGTTATCTGCAAAATTACAAATGCAAAACATACAAATATCAATGTAATATTTGGTACGTGTTTAGTCAAATTAAAGGTCTATTTTTTAATAGGATAAAGGTATGTGTATTTAAAACCATACCAAAATCCCCCATACTAAGAATCATTGTCGAGTCCTCAGTATGCTATAAGTAAGCACTTAGAAAACCAAGAATCTCAATCCCCCTCGACTAATAACCTCGAAAAGTAGCTAAGTGTTCATCAAGGGGAATCAAGAAATCAATAGCTTCGAAAAGCCCCGTTTTTACCATTTTTAAATATTTACACTTATTCCTACACATATTTTTGTATTTTTCCTTTTTCTCATTTTTTTTGTACTTTTATCTTTATTATTATATAGGCACCTAACGAACTTATTTGACTTTCGATAATATATATAACTTTTAGGGAACATAAACAAGACGCATTTCATCCTAAAATTGCCCCAAAATTGGATAAATTCATCATCCTCGACTTTTCCACTTACTTCAAACCAAGGATTAAAACGAAATCAACCGATAAATATAAGTTACAGATTCTAACACTACTCTAATTTGCAACTATGTGAACTTTTCACACCCGACAATAATATAAAGTTAGTAGAATGTTTAATATCAAATTTCAAGCCATGAATCAACGTTATGCAAAAATTCCTATGCTTCACTTTCCACCCGAGAATAAAGAGTTGAAGGCGAGATCACTTCTCCATGTAGCGACTTTCGTATCGGCACATCCAACCATGCGACAAAGTGACCAGAGGCTTTTGACACCTCACAGAGACAGGATCGGACTCCCGGACCTTTGTGTTTCAAAAACCGTTTAGGCTTCTGTTTACTACATAGCTTATTAAGAAAACACAACTTACATTGAAATAGTCTTAGTTCAAAAGCATAATTTAAAGTTTTATACAAAAGAGATTTTTTGTATATTTATTAAATCACATACTTACCATTAACATTGCCATGATACAATTGAAATCCTCGACCTTTTTGAAGGCTGCAACATCGGTTGTGAGCCGGCAAGATGCATCAAACTTTTTTCGGCCTCGGATTATTATTCTTACTATAGAGGCCATACCTTTATAAGAGGCTGCAACATCGATTGTGATGCCGAGCAAATGCAATAACCTTTTATTCAGCCCACAGTTTATTAATACTCATCATTCTTTTTTTTACATTCTTTTCATCTAGATATTCATCATTTTTTTTACTATTTCATTTTACTTTATTTACACAGATATAAAGAGAAACTTCAATTTGGAAAAATTTAAGATAAATTTAACAAAGACTAAACTTATTGCAATCGACAACATCTCAAAAATAGTATGAATTAATTTAATTCTCCAAAAATAACACTATTATTAGTCCGGATAGGGATATTAAGGGCGAAAAATCACAAATTATATACATGAGCTCTTAAATTTCCAAATAATCCTTGATTAGCATCCAATCATATTTAACTCATATATTTTTTCTTCCGTTCTTCGCGAATATTGTCGAATGCTTAGTCATAAAAGGTTAAGGAACAAGCTAGAGCACAAACAGCTCGATCGAGTCAAACTTATCTTATTCTACCCAGCAGGAAAGACTCAAAATTGTGACAAGAAACCTTATTATATTTTGTAAATTTATAAATTTTCTATGCATAAAACTCAATAATATTTTTTAAAATTTTGGTGGATAAAAAACGGGAATTCGCGTGAAAACAACAAACTATAGGGCACCAATCAAAATCGAAGATTCCCCCCCCCTATATTTAATCAAACTAAACGAAAACATTGTCCTCATGTTTATTAGGAAGGGTCACATACGTTAAATCCTAAGCTGTTTATTTAATTATGCTCAAAGATAAAACGTTAGACGGATAATAGATTTAGATTATTAGAGATTCCATAATGAAGCTGAGAGTTAGAATCCCTAGTGACGAAGGACAAAAACCAAGAGCACTAGGAGGCTTCAAACAGACCGGCATTCCTGGAAATACACTATAAACACATAACACGGAGAAGGTATATGGCGAGCGCCGCTCTACAAAACACTAAACACGATAATACATAGCAACTAAAATCATGGAATACTAGGTATAAGCAATGGGTTGCCAACCCACGAAGCGCCTTATTTTTGTTAACCTAGTATCCCCAAGCTCGACTCCGACCCTCCGAATTAATTATTTATGGGGAGCATGTTGAAGATAAAATCTCCATCGAAACTTTTATCTAAGTTCTGTTTGCAAAACATTGAAATTCATGAGAAAGTTCCACTCTGATGAGGATACAGCTAGGCCAAAAAGAATGATAAACGCAGATGCCGGGTCAAAAACGGTATCTTTATTTCATCGTGCAAGAGAGAAGATATTTTTAGAGTAACGGGATACGATGAGAAAAGAAGAAAGATCCTCATACAACATATGCCAAGACGGAAATTGGTCCATCCTTGAATGTAAATTCACATTTGTCGTAGAAAGAACGGTCTTACGAATCCCGAAGACAAACCATATACTAGTCAACTTACCCGGATCGGACTCACTCTTAAAATAGAAGCAATCATACTCTGGTGGAGATATGATGTGAGCGAGTTCATCGGTGAACTCCTCATGATAAAAGTCACTCCTATAAAAATTGATTCATGAATTTGGTAACGAGATCCTCCCAAGTCAAGATTGAATTAAGAGGTTCTTTCTCGTACCAGGTTTTAGCAGCCCCTTCGAGCGAATATGGAAACATCATTAGCTTAATCACATCGTTTGGCACATTCCTAAATCATAGAGTCGAGGTAATCCTTTTGAAACTATTGATACGAGCATGAGGATTTTCGTTCTCTAAACCGTGAAACGGGTTTGCTTGAACCAATTGTAACAAATTTGTTTTAATCTCAAAATGATCCGCATTAATTTCTGGTAAAACGATAGCTTCTCCATACCCTTCCGTGGGTGCTCAGAGTAGCTCTTCCATTGTACGTTCCGCCATTGGTGCAACGATAGTATGAAGCTCGGGTTCGACTATGTTTGGACCACATTCTTTATTTCGACATCTCGGAATGGTTACGTTTGAATTATTTGGAAAATTGGAATTTCTAGTGCGCATGCACTAAACAAACAAATGAAATGAGAAAAGTAAATATTTTTGGTATTTAGAATCATCGTTAGAATCGGAGAAACCCTCAAATTGATCTTTTGAAATGTCAAGAGGCGGAGAATTATCACGAAAAGGCACATCACACATATTGTCGGGAATACCCTCGGACTCACTTAGGATTTAGACAAGGTTCTCGACACTAGACTTTATTAATTCGTCCGATTCTGTTGCCGGAATAGTGTCAAGATGCTCATCCTCCATTATGAGAGAGTCCGTAATCGGTAAGTCGGGTGTGATTGCAATAGTATAATCCTCGTCATCATCATCATCATCATCATCATCACAGTAGATGGTAGGACGATTCCAACTCGGAGTATTTATGTACTCTGCCAACTCCTCGTGAATATTTTGCACATCATCATGAAGTTTACGAAATAACTCTAGAATACCCTCCGGTTGATATTGCTTGTCTTCAAAAGCATGCTCAATTTCAAAAATTGTCTCCCATGCTAGTGATACAACCTTTGGCGTTTCATAAAAAGAAAATCGTTTAAACTTTCCTAAGAAAGTTTGCACAGAGTTAATTAGGTTTCTGTTATCTTGCAAAAATTCCAAACTTGTTTCTTGAGGAGGTTGATGAACGACGGAATACTGCGTGGATTGAGTATTAATGTTAGCCGCCCGTTCTGCTGCTAGCAATTCAGCACAAGTTTTCTCACGAATCGGTTGATGAATGACGAGAAATTAAAATTAGTGGGGGTTCAAATGATTTTGTCAAAACCAGAATAATTAGAATCAGAACATGATTAGGTTAGTATAATTCATCGGTTGGACATTGAAAAGGTCTCGTGAGGACCCCCACAATCTTCATAACAAGGATATTATTGTGGAAAACTTGGTGAAATGTGTGGAAAATAATCAAAGTTTTGATTGAAACACGGGTCCTGATTGTAGACAAACGGGACTTGAGGTGGACAATCGTAACCATGATGGGCATCGTTCCATATTTACTCACTAGATATGGCAAATTGGGGTTGTGGAGAGTGTATGAATAATCCGGGGGATTATCGAAGAGTTCGGAGTTGAATCATAAGTGAAAGAATCTTCGTTCCTTGAATATAATAGGAAGCAATATCCATCTCAAAGATCATTACCACACCGCTCGCAAGTACACCATCGACAAGGGTGACCATATAACGGTTCTCCACACCCTACGCATCGAACAAATGTCGACATAAAGAATTAAACGATAATGAGGGTTAAGAAGAGAATTAAATGGTTTAGAAGAAAAAGAAGATTATTTTGGATTTTTTAAGGTTTTTTAAACAATTCATTTTATTAAAGGACAAAATTAGATTAGACAACTTAAACCAATAATCAACTTGCTTTACGGTAGCTCTTTAAGAGAAAAAAGCGACAACGGAGCGAGAGGAGGAGGGGAAAGCGCGAAGAGCTATTAAAAACCATCTCTTTTGGGTCGTTAGTTCTCGAAAACAACCCTCTCTTGTACCCTCATATAGTTTGTTTATCAATCAAAGGTGAGCCGTACCTCGCAAGTGACACAAAGGCAAGTTTTAAATCTTTGATTCGGGAACTTATTATGATAATGCTTTAGTTGAAAGCATTATATTGATGATTTTTTTATAACAAGAAAATAACTTCACGGGGAAGGGTCTTTAAGGCACAATAAAGTCATCTCGATAATCGTCCTACTCGCCTCCACGCAGCGGCGCCAAAAATTGGTTGTAGCAATTTATAATATATATATATAATATAATATAGGTGAAAATAAACAAATCAATTTTAAAATCCAAAAATCAATAAGTTTAAACTCACAAATAAAAAAATATATATCCGAAAGTATCGGTTTCTCGCTTCGTTATCCACAAAGTTTAAAACCGGACCCGGGTCGTTATGTCCCAACGAGGCCGCGAATTTGAAAATCAAAAATCGGTTTTTGAACAATGCTTGAATGATCAAAGATTTGATTTGGTTATCTATTTCTACAAATAAAATGCAAAAACAAGTAAAAGAAACCCTAAAACGAAAGCAATTTAAGTTAAAACCTAAAACGGGAACGTAAAAACGCGACTTAAAAACCTAAATTATTGAAATTTAATCCTAAATTGATTTTTTAACTTTTAATAAACCCTAAGTGACTCAAATGCAAGAACAAAGAAAATAAACCAAAAACGAAAGTAATTTAAGCTTAAAAATACC
The DNA here is from genome assembly GCA_026074375.1 of Tanacetum coccineum. Lineage (NCBI taxonomy): Eukaryota > Viridiplantae > Streptophyta > Magnoliopsida > Asterales > Asteraceae > Tanacetum > Tanacetum coccineum. The sequence goes on along the minus strand of BQNB010101098.1, from coordinate 738 downwards.
AAAAACGTTAACGGTATTCAATCCCGTTCTTTAAAAAATCAAAATCTAAAATTTTAACCCTACAAAAGTAAATCTAATTTTCCTAAGTCCTATTTGATAAAAGAAAATTTAAAAAAAAAGAATTAAATTTTTTTGACTTTTAAATTTTTTATTATGAATTAAAAACGATTTTAAATTAAAAATACTAAACTAGTTGGGAAAATTCTGAAAAATTCAAGGAAAGTACTTTAAGCTATGAAGATTACAAGAAAAATAAGACTTTACAAAAACTATTTATAAATAAGCAGTTATTAAGCAAACAGTTTTAATAAGCAAAACTAGAAAACGTGTATAAGTATTAAATGGTGCAATTAAAACTTGAAAAAGACCCAAGGGCAGATGGTTTTTGTGTGTTTCTGTGAGGCATTGACTAGCTAAGAGGGAGGTCACAGGTTCGACCCCTGTGGCCTTCCTTTTTTGCTAATCATTTTTTTTAGAAATTTTTACAAAAACTTAATAAGGACATAAAAATAAGCATTTTTCTTAACTACAACTTTTTATGAAAACTAAAAATAAGCTGGGAAAATACACTTTAAAAACAGAAAAAATGCTATAAAACACTAAGGACAATGAGGCTTAAACTGAGGGCTTCTTCTAAGACTAGTAAGCAAAAGGTAAAGGTAAATAAGCAATTACAGATAACAAACTACACCTAATAAGCATATATAAGCAAAAATAAGCAAAGGAAAATAGCAAACA
>BQNB010101097.1:0-24554 GCA_026074375.1 Tanacetum coccineum | reverse complement strand
TTTAATATTGCATGATTAGTAGTTGTCTTTAAAATTTTGAGCTTAAATCAGTTTTTATAAGTTTTAAAATCCGTTTTTAAATTATAAAGGGGTGTTTGGGTTAAGCCCAAAATGGGTCAAAATGGGATGGTTATGGGTTGGTGTCACTTGGCCAACTTTGGCTTAAGTCATTAAGCTCTTCTAAGTCTGTTTTCCAAAAATTTTAAGTCCAAAAAGTGTTTTTCAAGTTTTCTAAGTTGTTTCTTAAAACTGTTGGTTTTAAAAGAAGCTCAAAGAGCTTATTTGGATAAGCTTTAGTAAACCTAAGTTGTAGTGCTATTTTGATGTCATTTGTGTGTGCCAAAACCAACTAGCCAAAGCCTTAGGGGTTCCTTGTGTTTTGCACAAATTCTGTCAACATTTTTTTTAAGTTTTTCAAAAGCCAAATTGCCTATTTCTTTTTGCAAAAATCAGCAGCTTTAAAGTGTTTTTAGAAGCTTAAAATTTGAGCATAAGCTCACCTTAAGCTATGCTCAATCTGTCTTAACTTTATTTTTCATTTTAAGCTTATTTGACAGCTTATTTTAAGTTGTCAAATTAAGCCCTTTTTTTGTAAATTTGCCCTGGTGCTAAGGGCTTGTCTTTAAGCCCACTGTTCTAGCTTATTAGGGGACTTTAGCTCAAGCTTTTGGCTTTTCTAGAAAGCCAATAAGCTCTTTTATAAGCCCCTTTAGTTGTAGACTTTAGCTTGGCCTCTAGGTAGCTTAAATTTAAGCTCAAATTAGGCTTTTGATTTTTTTTTTGCATAGTGTAGGAAATTGCTTATTTTCTTTTTTCCAGCTTATTAGGTGCTTACTAATGGTTGAATTTAGCTCTTACTTTCTTATTAGGATTGCTAGTGGCCTATGTTTGCTTATTGTTAACTTTCCTTGCTTATTGTGTGTTAACAGTCATTAAGTAAAGCCATTTTTGCCTTAAGCTTAGTAAGCTTTCTTTCTGTCTATTTAGCCTTTTCAGCTTATTTAGTTGTTAGAATTGAATCCATAAGTGCTTATTTAAGTTAGGTTAGATAATCGAAGCTTATTGGGAAGTGTCCAAGGCTGTGGGCCCCACTTGTCCTCAAAAACAGCTTAAGGGGCTTAAATTTAAGCCCCAAAAGATGTCCCAACTGTTTGTAAAACAGTTATAAGCCCTTTGGTTTATTTCATTTTTTCTCTTTGCTTGTTTTTGACTTTAAGCTTTTCATTTGTGCTTATTAGGTTGGTCTTAAGCAATCTTGGGCCCATTAGGCTAGTTGTAGCTTATTTGAGCTTATTTAGTTAAAGATTCTAAGTCTTAGTGTACATTTAGCCTAATAAGCCATTCTGCCAACTTTAAGCCCGTTTTCCAGCTTATTTATAAGCTTGTAGTTATAAAATTGCTTATTTATAAGCATTTTTCAAGTTTGTAAAAAAAAATTTCAAAAAATAAAATAAAAGGGGAAAGTAGGAAGTCGGGGGTGAGCAAGACTCGAACCCCCGACCTCTACCACTCTCAACCCTCTACACACTACACACTAATCAGAAAAATATAAATCTTTTTTCTAAAATTTTATTTTTTCATACATTTTGTAGGAAAACTATAAAAGTTTCTGTAGGATTAATTTTTCAAAAATTTACTTTTTAAAGAACGGGGTTCGTTCCCGTTCTTGTCTTGACTCGTTTTTGGGTCAAACGACCTCCGTTTTTAGTCTAGTTTTTTTTAAACTTCGTTATTTGTCATTTATAATCTATTTTAGCTTTTAAATTTGTTATAGGGTTTAAATTGCAAAATTTAGGTTTTTGACCCTCGTTTTTCGTGCCCGTTTTAGGATTTAAGTTATTTAGCTTTCGTTTTTAGGTTTTATTTAATTGTTTTTGCATATTTATCTTGTATAAATAGAAAACCAATCATACCTTTGTCATATTCAAACATAAATCATCAATTCGTCATTCGATTTTCTATTTAAGCCTCGTTGGGACAAAACGACCCGAGAATCATACTTCCGGCTACATATATATTTTATTCTGGTGAACTTTTGACCATTCCTTGTGCAAAGGTAATTGGTTGAGTGTTTGCTTATAATTATATATATATATTATATATAAATATAAGAAATATATATATATATATATATATATATATATATATATATATATATATATATATATATATATATATATATATATATATTATTGACGAATCAGGGGCCCAAAAGCCCATTAACGAGCTTATTTGCTTACTGAATAAGTCAAACATAAAAACAGACCCAATGATGCTTAATAAGTCTAGAAAATAAGTTGTATAATGTATGAAATCTTTTACAAACTTTTCGGGTTGAGTTTTTGGGCTAACGAGCCCAATACGCTCAAATAAGCTCACCTGAGCTTATTTTTTAGCTTAACATTTTTAAATAAGCTTAAGGAGGGCTTATGTGCTTTTGAAATTTAACTTGGACCTTTAAATAGCTTATTGGACCTTAACGGGTCCCATAAGGCCCAATAAGCTCAATAAGCCAAAATAAGCTCATTCAAGCTTATTTATAGGCTGACAACAGCTTATGTAGCATATTGGAGTTAATAAAACCAATTGCCACTTGTTGGAACTTAATCGGGCTTAAAATGTGATTTTTATAAGTTAAGGGACTAATTGTGTAACTTTGTAAACTTGAGGGTTAAAACAGTCAAAACTGTTTCCATAAGGTCTAGCGGCTGTTTTGGACATTTTTGAAACTTAAGGGACTGTTTGGAACATATAAGGTTCTTAAGTGCAATTATTGAAAAATTGAAGGACTAAAAGTCTAATTTTGGAAACATAAGGGTTTAAAGTGTAGATACTATATTTTCATAAACATAGGGACTGTTTTTGTAATATAGAAAACCTAAGGGTATTTCATGAACAAAGGTGATTTTAATAACCACTTAACATACCAGACGAGTTATATATTTACCGGATATTATACGAGTTAAACCACGACTTAATAAATATGAATATTTATTAATAACGTTTATATATATATTTGAACGTGTGTAATCGTATACCTTCCCAAGAGCCATCAAACACGGCAAATACATCAAACATGTGCACCGCCACACAAGTGATAACAGTATATATAAACAAGCAATTTGTTGTAGTTTATGCATTGAGTCGTTAGCCTAAACTTGTACACTAAGACTGACCGTATTTACTTAGGTATTTGACGGTGTAATTCATTCGCCATACTTGGATATATTTATCATTTTCAAAGGACTATTTACTAAGGTGAGTTCATAGCCCCATGTTTTACAATTATTTAAATGATTTACATCTTTGGGGTGAGAACATGCTTTGTTTTACAAATTGGACGCAAGTGTACATTTTATATAATGATTACGTGTTTGCCAAAGTAGCGATAACCCATTGAGCCCTTTATCATGAACTGTAAATTACTAGATTGTAAGCGCGGATGTTATAAATAGATCTATTTGGGATTGAGATCCCCGTTTGGGTGAGTAGCGCTCACTGTGTTGGGTTGCCGGACAACAAACGTATACCATGTCGGATTTGGGATGTTGCGGGTTAGAACATCATTCACGGGCATTTATTGGTAATTTATTGCATTCATACATGTCGAGCTTCAGTTTCATGAGCTTAGGAAAACATAATCACCCTTTTATGATGTTTGCATCTGTTGCTTAATCATACACTTGGAAATCTTGCGGTCCTACTATTGATTTACATAAACCTATGAATTCACTAACTTTATGTTGACGTTTTAAGCATGTTTTCTCAGGTCAATAAGGCACGAGGTGCTCAAATACATTGGGAGTCACTCTTTGGAAAGAGTCAGTACTAAAGATTTAGGGCGTATTACATTTTGGGAACATTTATTATAAACCGAAATCTTTACTTATATTATCGAACAATTTAAAGCCATGAGCTTATGTAATGAACAAGTATTTTATTAATCCAATGTATCTTTTTAAAACGACACATTTAGTGGTCGTTCTTCTATCTTGTGCTATTGATCTATGAAGTAACGCCCTCGGATATTCAACATTCCGCTGCTACCCAGATTTGGGGGTGTTATAGATTGGTATCAGAGCCAAGGTTATAAAGAACCATGTCAAAAGCTTTTGTCTGGACTATAACCATTTTCAAACACTTTATTTACAAACAGGGTTTGCACGAGACATACATACATTACTTGTTTGCATCTAATATATGTGCTTACATGACATACACTTTTGTAGCATTAGTAGTTACTAAGTGCTTACATGATTGATATACGCGTATATAAATTATACTACGTATATTACTATAAGAGTCTTATAAGTAATACTTATATAAGTTATTTTTGCTTTTTGCAGCAGTCATGTCTTCTGCATCATCCGTTGTCACCTACACTTCTGTCTATACTGATTCCGAGCCAGATAGAGTCTTCTGGGGAGCCGATGATGAGGAGATATCCGATGGAGGCATTCCACGAGTCATCGTATACGGATACGATGGACACCCTATGCAGCCAGTAGCCCCACCATCACCGAATTACATACCATGCCTAGCGGATCCACAGACACCACCAGTACTACAGGACGAGGATGAGCGTGAGGCTATGTTCATACAGCCACATGATCCTGACTACGTGCCAGAGCCTATATACCCTGAGTATATACCATTGGAGGATGAGCATGTGTTTCTAGTTGAGGAGCACCAAAGTGTTTAACCTACTTTATCCCCCCCCGTTGATTCGCCTACTGCTGAGTCACCTGTATTTTCTGATCGATCCACGAGGAGGATCCAAGAGGATATGAGGTGATGAGCACGATGATGATGGTCCGGTTGACTATCCTATGGATGGGGGAGATGATGGAGATGATGATGACGGCGATTCATCTAGGGATGACGTCGATGATGAGGAAGAGGATGAGGAGGACGAGGAGGAGGAGGACGAGGAGGAGCACCCAGCTCCGGCCGACTTCGCTGTTATTATACCTACTGTTAAGCCTGATTCCCCACCTAAGGGAACAGAGCCTATCATGCCACCACCCTCCACTGACATTTCTACCACTGGAGCTAGGATCACTGTCCGGCTTCAGGCTTCTATATCCCTTCCACCAGAGGCAGAGGTTGAGAGACTTCTAGCCATTCCTACTCCATCACCATTACCACCTATCTCATTATCACCACCCTCTGCAGGCGAGCGCCTTGCTAGGTGCACGACCCCACTTGTACTTTGATCACCACCACCAGTGCCATCACCCTTACTACCATCATCTAGGTGTCCACCCCAAATCCAGACACTTAGGATAGCATCCACTCAGGCCCTTATTGATGCAGTTACTGCCGCATTACCATCACCTCCACTACCGCCATTACCACCATCTCTATACATACCACCATCTGTTGACCATAGGGATGATATTCCCGAGTCTGAGCAGCCACCTCGCAAGAGGTTATGTTTGTCCACTCTAAGCTCCAGGTATGAGGTCGGGGAGAGTTCTACTGCTAGACCTACCGAAGGTCGGGGGATAGATTATGGGTTTGTTAACACCGTAGATGCTGAAGCGAGACGACAGGGGATTAGTGAGGTTGGGTATTGTATTAGGGATACTTGGGTGGATCCGACAGAGGCAGTTTATGAGATAGCACATATGACCGTGGGAGAGGTCAATACTAAGGTTACAGAGCTTGCTGAGCTCCATGAGCATGATACACAGGACTTATATGCTCTACTAGAGGATGCTCAGGATGGTAGGACTCGCATATCACAGCGGGTCGCCATGGACTCGCAGCGGGTCGACTTAGCTTATAATAGGATAGCTCATCAGGAGACCATACAGATTGTGGAGGAGGAGGCCTATGCTTCCCGAGAGGCTTGGGCTCATGCGATAGGATTAATTCAGACAGTCCATTCTGAGCTTCAGACCCACCGTGAGCAGGTATATGCATATGAGTCTCAGCTCCATGCTCATCAGACACAACTATAGTTACAGGGTACTCTTCTTCAGACATAGCACCAGGTACATGAGACTTGCTTCCAAATGCAGCAGGCTGAGATAGCATAGCTTCGAGAGACTGACCGTAGGCGTCAGGTACAGATGGCAGAGACTCTTCGAGTGATGAGAGACATGAGGCGAGAGATGGTTGACATGCAGGACGAGTTGTTAGCACTGTGAGAGCACCAGAGGAGAGCTAGACAGCCAGGATCAGATTCTAGAGCTCTAGACCACCAGGAGGCTTCTAGGGATGCTGATAGTCACATCTAGTAGTTTACGTCATTTTATTTTGCTAGGCTGTTGTTCAGGCATGTTAAGTATTAGGGGTTCTCCCCGCTAGCATGGCCTTAGATCTCTTGTAGTATATTTTGTGTACCAAAAACTATTTCATGTAAAATCTTCCAAGTTATGAATGAAATAGATGTGTTTTGTTATACTATATACCTCTCTTGTGTTGTTGTCTCATCTGTAAATTATTGTATATCTCGTTATGATTATGACCTCACATTTTGTCTCTTGTGATTTAGACAAATCATGGCACCTGCGACAAGACGAGGACCGAATACCACTCCTAACAACACCAACCCAAACAACATGACTCCAGAATCCGTCCAAGCTATGATTGATCAAGCTCTTCTGCGAAACTCCACTAATGGAGATGGAAGCCACAGTTCACACGGGGATAACCGAAGGAACGTGCAAACTGCGCGCCCTTGTTTCTACGCTGACTTCATGAAGTGTCAACCTTTGAACTTTAAAGGAAATGAAGGCGTTGTCGGTTTAACCCGGTGGATCGAGAAGATGGAATCAGTTTTCAATATCAGTGGTTGTGCTATTGAAAACCAGGTTAAGTTTGCCACCTGCACTCTGTTAGGGGCTGCTTTGACTTGGTGGAATGGTCAGATAAGATCCTTAGGTCCTGATGCATATTCAATGACTTGGGAAGTGCTCAAGAAGAAAATGACGGACAAGTATTGTCCGCAGGGTGAAATCAAGAAACTAGAAATCGAGTTGTGGAACCTAAAGGTCAAAGGGAACGATGTTCCAACATACACTGAACGTTTCCAAGAGCTAACCCTGATATGTACCAAGTTTGTTGCTAATGAAACTGAGAAGATTGACAAATACATCAGTGGACTCCCTTATAACATTTATAGAAGTGTCAAGTCCTCTAGACCCAAGACGTTAGATGAAACCATTGAGTTGGCCAATGACTTTATGGATCAGAAACTCCGAACCTATGCGGAAAAGCAGACTGACAACAAAAGGAAGGCTGATGATTCATCCAGAAACAACCATGGTCACCAACAACAACCCTTCAAGAGGCAGAATGTTGCCAAGGTCTACAATATGGGGACAGGTGAAAAGAAGCCGTATATGAGATCTTTGCCCAAGTGCACCAAGTGCCATTTTCACCACAATGGCCCATGTACTCAGAAGTATCACAAGTGAAATAAGGTAGGGCACTTTTCCCACGACTGTAGGGGTTCAGGCAACACAAATGTTGCTAATACTCAGAAGGGCAATGGGGCAAATCCCAAAGGGAATGGTTGTTTTGAATGTGGAGCTTCAGGACATTTCAAGAAGGATTGTCCAAAGTTAAAGAATAAGAATGAGGGAAGTGTAAATGCACAAGGCTGGGTGTATGCAGTTGGGAATGCGGAAAAGAAAGGAAATGCATTGAGGGACCCAGACTCCAATGTCGTCATGGGTACGTTCCTCTTAAACAACCGCTATGCATCTATCTTATTCGACACTGGTGCCAATAGGAGCTTTATATCTACTGCATTTAGTTCCGTGATTAACATCGCCCCAACTCCATTAGAAAATAGTTATGATGTCGAATTAGCTGATGGGAAAATAGTCGGGGTAGACACTATTATGCGGGGTTGCACTTTAAATTTCTTAAACCATCCGTTCAACATAGATCTAATGCCCGTAGAACTGGGTAGTTTTGGCATGGATTGGTTAAGAAGGTGTCACGCCGTGATCGTGTGTGATGAGAAACTTGTTCGAATTCCCTATGGGAATGAAACCTTGATTTTTCATGGTAACGAAAGTAACGACGGGAGAGAATCTAGGTTGGCCATTATCTCATGTTTAAAGGCTCAAGAGTACATGGCAAAAGGATGTCAGATCTTTTTGGCACAAATATCCGCTAAGAAAGAGGAGGACAAGTCGGAAGGAAAGCAACTTAAGGATGTACCAATCGTTCGAGATTTTCCTGAAGTGTTTCCCGAGGACTTGCCAGGTCTTCCTCCGGCTCGACCAATGGAATTCCAGATCGACTTAATTCCAAGAGTCGCGCCCGTAGCTCGAGCACTGTATCGATTGACACCGTCCGAAATGAAGGAATTGTTGGAACAACTGCAAGAGATTTCTGACAAAGGCTTCATAAGACCTAGTTCCTCACCTTGGGGAGCCCCGGTCTTGTTTGTCAAAAAGAAGGATGGGTCATTCAGGATGTGCATTGACTACCGTGAGTTAAATAAGCTGACAGTGAAGAATCGTTATCCACTCCCAAGGATCGACGATTTATTTGATCAACTCCAGGGATCCAGTATTTATTCGAAGATAGATTTGAGATCGGGTTATCACCAGCTTAGAGTACGAGAGCAAGACATTCCAAAGACGGCATTCCAAACTCGGTATGGTCATTACGAGTTTCAGGTTATGCCATTCGGGCTAACAAACGCACCTGCGGTATTCATGGACCTCATGAACCGAGTGTGCAAGCCCTACTTGGATAAGTTCATAATCGTCTTCATTGATGACATACTTATTTATTCAAAGGATAAGAAAGAGCACGAAGAACACCTCAAGGCAATTTTGGAATTGCTTAAGAAGGAGAAGTTGTATGCCAAGTTTTCAAAATGTGAATTTTGGATCCCGAAGGTACAATTTCTTGGTCACGTCATTGATAGTAGAGGCATACATGTGGATCCAGCCAAGATAGAATCTATTAAGAATTGGGCATCTCCTAAGACACCGATGGAGATCCGCCAATTTTTAGGTCTTGCTGGTTACTATCGAAGGTTCATCGAGGGATTTTCGAAGATTGCTAAATCAATGACGAAGCTTACTCAAAAGGGAATTAAATTTGACTGGGGTGAAAAGGAGAAAAATGCTTTTTAGTTAATAAAGCAAAAGTTGTGCAGTGCGCCAATTCTGGCTTTACCTGAAGGGAGCGAAGATTTTGTGGTCTATTGTGATGCATCACACAAGGGTTTAGGTGCTGTATTGATGCAGAGAGAGAAGGTGATTGCCTATGCTTCTCGACAATTAAAAATTCATGAAAAGAACTACGCCACTTATGATTTAGAACTTGGATCGGTGGTGTTTGCTCTAAAGATATGGAGGCATTATCTATATGGAACCAAATGCACCGTGTTCACCGACCATAAAAGCCTACAACACATTCTTGACCAAAAGGAGCTTAACATGAGGCAACACCATTAGCTAGAGTTGTTAAGTGATTATGATTATGACATTCATTATCACCCGAGGAAGGCAAACGTAGTGGCCGATGCATTGAGCCATAAAGAACGGATTGAGCCATAAGGGACGGATTGAGCCATTACGGGTTCAAGCCTTAGTTATGACTATTGGCTTGGATCTTCCCAAACAAATACTAGAAGCTCAGGTCGAAGCCCTGAAACCACATAACCTTGAGAAAGAAGATGTAGGCGGTATGATCAGAAAGGATATACCCAAGGAAAAGTTGGAACCACGCGCCGATGGAACTTTCTGTTTAAATAACAGGAGTTTGGCTACCTTGCTATGGTGACTTAAGATCCGTGATTATGCACGAATCCCATAAGTCAAAATATTCTATCCATCCCAGTTCTGAAAAGATGTACTAAGACATGAAAAAGCTATATTGGTAGACCAATATGAAAGCTGACATTGCCACATATGTTATCAAGTGCTTGACATGTGCAAAGGGCAAGGCCGAACATCAAAGGCCATCGAGACTGTTAGTACAACCAGCAATACCCGAATGGAAGTGGGATAATATCACGATGGATTTTATCACAAGCTTCCTAAGTCGTTACAAGGTTTTGACACCATCTGGGTGATTATGGATCAACTCACAAAGTCTGCTAACTTCTTGCTAATAAGGGAAAATGATATTAGACAAGTTGGCAAGGTTGTACCTAAACAGGATAGTAGCAAGACATGGAATACCTGTTTCAATCATCTGTGATTGTGATTAGAGGTTCACATAAACTTCTAGAAATCATTTCAGAAAGCTTTGGGTACTGAACTGAGTATGAGCACCGCGTATCATCCGGAAACTGACAAATAGAGCGAGAGGACTATTCAAACTCTCGAGGACATGCTACATGCTTGCGTGATCAATTTTGGCAAGGGCTGGGTTAAGCATTTGCCATTAGCCGAATTTTCCTATAACAACAGTTATCACGCTAGCATAAAGGCCGCACCTTATGAGGCACTTTATGGCCGAAAATGTCGATCACCTGTGTGTTGGGCCAAAGTTAGAGAAGCTTAACTGACTGGTCCGGAAGTGATCCAAGAAACAACGGAAAATATCATCCTGATCAAGCAGAGAATTCAAGCTGCTCAGGAACAACAAAAGAGCTACGCTGATTTGAAGCGAAAGCCGATGGAGATCAAAGTTGGGGATAGGGTTATGCTCAAGGTCTCACCTTGGAAAGGGGTTGTACGATTCGGTAAGCAGGGTAAGTTGAATCCGAGATATGTCAGACCTTTCAAGGTGTTGGACAAGGTTGGGAAGGTTGCCTATAGGCTGGAACTTCCTCAAGAGTTGAGCAGAGTTCACCATACTTTCCATGTGTCTAATCTGAAGAAATGTTATGTTGATGAACCATTAGTCACGCCGTTGGAAGGAATTCATGTTGACGATAAGCTTCAGTTTGTGGAAGAGCCCGTTGAAATCATGGAACGGGAGATCAAACGATTAAAGTGAAGCCGGATACCATTGGTTAAGGTTCGCTGGAACTCTAGGAGAGGTCCTGAGTTCACCTGGGAACGTGAAGATTCGTTCAAACAGAAATACCCACAGCTTTTCACAAACCGGGCTTCGTCATCCACTACAAGGTCTTAAGCTTTGAGGACAAAGCTCTTTTAACGGGTGGAGACTGTAACATTTCTCAATTTCAGGTCATTTTACGACACCTATTATTCGTCACTATTTATTTTGGTCCGATACGCGTTTACTTTTAATTTAACTTTTAAGCTAAATCGCGTAGACTAGAAATAATCATTTAACGTAAACGGTCACCAAATAAATTAAGGTTTACGTCAAACAAGTGTTATATAATTATTAAGAAGATAATTATTGACTTTGCGTATTTTATTTTTATTGGTCACGTAAAAGGCTTACGTTTCGCAATAAAATACATTTAGACACACCCCGGAAATACCTAGACTTACCTAGACTCAAACCAATACCCACTTTTAAACCTTAAACACAAAATTTAATCAATTCTTGTGTTATTAAGCCATATTGGCCGAATGTGGGGACTAAATCAACTAGGAAAATCCTTAAAACTTCCTAAGTACATGTACATCTTAAGGTAATTAAACCTTGTACTTGTATAATACTAGCAAGATCTCAAAAGCTTCTCTTTTTCCTTGATACTACACGTCCAACCCACAAATCACCTAGAAATCTTCCTAATATCTCTTTAAGTACATGTACAAACCATGTTTAATTAAAACATGTACAATGTGTCCCTAAGTAACTTATTACCTAATGGTTAATAACCATTTGAGCTCTTTTCTCTTGGAAACCCATGGCAACATGCATGTATGTACACAAAACCATAAGATTTCATAATCTTGGAAAATATTGTACAAACATTGAGTAATTAAGAGATGTACTTGGTTGTTTTAGCAAAACCATTAGAGAGTAACTAAAAAACCACAAAACCACTAAGTCTAGGGCACGGTTTGGTTAGGATTTAGACTAGGAATTGTAACTAGCTATCTTGCCTATAAATACACACTCACACTTGACATTTAGCACTCTTTAAAACTCACACATACACTAAACACTCTCTATAATCCAAACCATCTTTGTCTCTTCTCTTGTTCGGGTTATAAAACGCAAACAAACACCTTCATATTTTCCTTTGAACCTACAATATACACTAGGGTCATCATACGAGTTATAAGGAGGTACAGACGCTAAGTCTTGGGTGTTTACAAAGCTTTAAAGCTTAGGGCATGGTGGTTAATCGTGTAGAACACATTTGGGTTGCCATATTACTCGCATACACTCAAACCAAGTCACTAAGACTCTTTGTAAGTCATGATTAAACTTATACAATTCGTATTTTAATTGTTTCTTTGTTGCTAGACATTGTGTCACGTAAATGATGCACTAGCGTGAACCCATGCGTGACAACGTACATATAAATGCTTGTATAGGACTTGTGTGGTGATGAATATGTTAAAACATGTGAAATATGACTTAAAAATGAGCTAGGGTATCAAACGTGTTCGTTTGTAAGCAAATGTGAGCACCAACACAAACAATAACCTTTACAAACGAATTTCATAAAATTTATACGTAAACTTTTCCTATAAACAAGATGGCATAACATGGGAACGTGTATACAACCTTATCTAACGTATGCATGTGATAGACATGACCAAAATATAAGCTAAACCAACTTAAAATGGTTACTAGAACTATTATCGAACTGTATATGTTGCTAGAAGAATAAATAGGCCCCTAATAGGCCTTGTTGGGCCAAACAGTCCATTAACAGCCGTTAATGGGCCCAACAGCCTGTTATTAGGGATCGTAGCTTATTAATAAGCTCATTCGAGTTTTTTTTAAGCTGACCCAGCTTATATGGCTTATTGGAGTCCATTAAAACCAAATACCACTTGCTAAAACTTAATTAGACTTAAAATGTGACTTTTTCAAGTTAAGGGACTAAAAGTGCAAACTTGTAAACTTAGGGGTTAAAACTGTCAAAACTATTTTCTATAAATTCTAGGGGCTGTTTTGACATTTCTGAAACTTAAGGGGCTGTTTGAAACATATATTGACTTAAAGTGTAAATTGTTGTAAAACTAAAGGACTAAAGGTGTAACTATGAAAACCTAAGGGTTTAAAGTGTAAATATTATATTTTCATAAACATAGGGACTGTTTTTGTAATATAGAAAACCTAAGGGTATTTCATGAACAAAGGTAATTTTAATAACCACTTAACATACCTGACGAGTTATACATTTACCGGATATTATACGAATTAAACTACGAATTAATAAATATGAATATTTATTAATAACGTTTATACATATATTTGAACGTGTGTAATCGTATTCTTTCCCAAGAGCCATCAAGTAAATACAAATACAATAAATTTGCGCACTACCACACAAGTGATAACAGTATATATAAACTAGCAATTTATTGTAGTTTATGCATTGAGTCGTTAGCCTAAACTTATAGACTAAGACTGACCGTATTTACTTAGGTATTTGACGGTGTGATTCATTCGCCATACCTGGATATATTTATCATTTTCAGAGGACTATTTACTAAGGTGAGTTCATAGCCCCATTTTTTATAATTATTTTAATGATTTACATCTTTGGGGTAAGAACATGCTTTGTTTTACAAATTGGACGCAAGTGTACATTTTATACTATTATTACGTGTTTCCCTAAGTAGCGATAACCCACTGAGCCCTTTATCATGAACTGTCAATTACTAGATTGTAAGCACGAATGTTATAAATAGATCTATTTGGGATTGACGTCCCCGTTTGGGTGAGTAGCGCTCACTGTGTCGGTTTGCCAGACAACAAACGTATACCATGTCGGATTTAGGATGTTGCGGGTTAGAACATCATTCACGGGCAAATATTGGCAATTTATTGCATTCATATACATCGAGCTTCGGTGTCATGAGCTTAGGAAAACGTAATTACTTTTTATGATGTTTGCATCTGTTGCTTAATCATACACTTGGAAATCTTGTGGTCCTACTATTGATTCACATAAACCTATGAATTCACCAAATTTATGTTGACGTTTTAAGCATGTTTTTCTCAGGTCAATAAGGCACGGGGTGCCAAGATACATTGGGAGTCACTATTTGGAGAGTCAGTACTAAAGATTTAGGGCGTATTACATTTGGGAACATTTGTTATAAACCGAAATCTTTACTTATGTTGTCAAACAATTTGAAGCCATGAGCTTATGTAATGAACACGTATTTTGTTAAATCCAATGTATCTTTTTAAAATGACACGTTTAGTGGTCGTTCTCATATCTTGTGCTATTGATCTATGAAGTAACGCCCTCGGATATTCAACATTCCGTTGTGAACCTAAATTTAGCAGTGTTACAAAGCACATCAAAAGGTTTTTCAAAAACTATTCGTCAATTTACTGCCTGGAACAAGTTTGATTCATAAAGAATCGCACCATCGTTGCTTTCCATTTGTCACAAGTTTAATCCATATTGGATCTCACATGTCACTTACCAAGAGCTTGTTTGGATGTTGGCTCTAAAAGGATTTCCATCTTCATTGTGAGTACTTTCGTACCACTCAGATGTTCTGGCAATACCTCGAGGATAATGCGTAAGACTCTTAGAATCTTTACTTGTTGTCATAGTGTGTGATGAACAAGCATAGTTTGTATTAGTGTCCTAATAAGATTTATGGATGATCTGAGGATGACATTATGTCCGTTTGTACCCCTCAATATTGGCATAACTTGATCAGCTATCCATAATTTAGGAAGAACCACGCTATGTCGGGTAAATCGTCCCCCTTAAAATGCTTGATAATTGGGATAAATGTTTGGGTCAGGCTTTCAGAAGGAGAAAATATTTTTACCCCTACTACGGATTATTGTGCAAGTAACCCTACTCCTATTGATTGCATGGAGAGAGTCTCATGCGAGTCGTTGTGACAGAGTCGTCCCAAGGGGAAAATACCAACGATATTGTTCGGAACGAGTATGTCTAGAAAGGAGTGAAGTCTAGTTCGTGGTAATATAGATTGATGATTGTTATGGAAACATGTGTCGAGACCAAGTATGGTCGATGTGCTAGTGAGCAATTGTAAATGTTAACCATCGAGGGCGTGAGCCGGATGGTGGTTGTAGCAAGACTGGTGTGAGGTCGGACTGAACGTCCGCATGCTGTGTAACGGTAAAATTTTCTGTAGACTAGTAACGGTATAGAGTGCCATCGTACATGGACACGTAGACATACCCAAAAGTCATGGAAAATGATAAGGTGTTTAGTTCCAAGGTTGAAAGTGCGAAAGGGAGAAGACTTCTCCTACGTTAGATGTGTGTTGCCATTGATGTAGCAACCGATGGCCGTGAAGAAGACTTGTTTCCCCGAAATGGAAAGTAGTGATAGTATAGTTTTAAATATACCTGGAATCGTCGAGGATTAGAATAAGGCACTAAGCGACTCATGACTTAAGGTTGGGTATAGTGGTCCTTACTCCTTGACGTGACGACTTAGTGTGCGTATAAAAGGGGCGAAAAGATTGGAGACTCAAGCCGAATGGTAACATCCATTTCCATCCTAGAGGAACAATCAAAGTAGCTAACGCCTAAGTCAAACGGTATTAAATTAGGAATGTGTGTAATTGTCTCGACTTGATTAGTTGAGTCATCTAAGATTTGATGCGGTGTGTTAGGACCGAGTTGACTATGCTAGTCGCGATGCGGAAACATTGGAGTTGAATTGCGATCTTCGTCAAACAAGCAACGAGCCTATGATGCTCAATTGTTTTCTTGATTGTTTTCAATTTGTCTTTGACAATATATGTTTTCAAGCGGGATTATCGCCGTCGAATTATGTGGAAAAATATGCCTTATGTGCTGTGTGCTTTTGAATGGTAATAAGCGCTTAAGTCGCTTTTGTGTGGCCGTGATGTGGCTTAGGACATGAGTGGGTGGGTATACTTACCCGGATGTAGATGAATATCGGTTTGAGAGGTACGCAAGCCTGATAGTCCATTGTCGATTGTGGCTTGTTAACTCACAAGCATGACTATGGTTGGCTAAAACCTAGCCGTGACTAAGTCGAGATCATTACCAAGAAGCTTGGCTATCTGGCAAGCCCGATATAATGAGCAATTGATCGGTTAGGTATGAACCCACGTGATGAGCATAGCCATTGTCGAGGCTTCCTAATAAGTAAGCACGATTGGTTTGCTAGGGCTTCATTGCAAGCGAGCATGAATTGTTTTACTAAAGCTTCGTAGTAAGCAAGCACGATACGTGATAATGATCGCCGATGCTTGGTTAAAAGCGGGTGTGAAGAAATGCCTAAGTAAAGCTAGGTCAAAATATAAAGTCATTTTAAAATGAGGAATATGTGATTATGTGCTTATGTGATATTATGTGTTAGTGCAATAATGTGGTTGATGGGGTCATATGTACTACAGACTATTTTCGCAACCAGTGGTGAATTATTTAATGAGACCGGGAGGGCGACATATGTTTTGGTTTTGGTTAGCGACGTATGTTATAGTTTTGCGTAGCGATGTGCGCTTTGTTTTGTTGGAATGATCACCAAATTAAGATTTGTGTTGATCTTTCGTTTAAAACGACGCGATTTATGTTTTCCCGGATATATTCCGTGGCGTCTTTTGTCTCTTGTAATAAGAGCGATTGTGATTATATTTTTATTTTGTTGGTATAAATTACCCTTTGTTTTGTTGACTTTCTGTCCGGAATAGTCAAGGCGAATATTATATCGCGTAATTTTTACGTTCGAGCATGTGAGATCGTTCAATAATGAGGAAACCGTCTCACTGCAAGTGAAATTAAGATGAGTAAAAAGGGATGAGCACCAGGACGACGCTCCCTTAAGGTGGGTGGAATGTAACAACCCGAATTTTACGACGCGTATGACGATCACGAATTCGACATCATAATTATTATTTTATAAGTTCATGTGAACAAACGTCGACATTTAAAATTTTATGTGTCAAGAATAATTATTTTCGTATTTTATTACAAACGAAATTTAGAAATTCTCATTTTTCTTTGACGTTTCGCGAGTCAATGTTTGACCGCGCGATCAACGTTATAAGCAACGTAAAATTTACGATGCGTCTCGTTATTATTTTTAAGATCGTAAATTATTATTTTTACGAAAGTCGTCCTTGTTCTTTGACCATGGCCAAACTCGCGTTAACATTTACATTTTATTTAATTGGTGTCATGTCACATTTTAATTTAATGCTCACAAAAGAAATTTTGCAAGTAAATAAATTTTATAATTTTTTTTGCATGGTTGCCCTCCCTAGCCCTTTGTAGCCGACGCCTAGGTTCACCCACACACACAAACACTTGTTTTTCCTATGACAAGAAATGATTACAATCTTTTGTTGCTTCCAAGACTTAGTATAAGCTCTTATATAAACAGAAGTAACTCATAGATTGAATTTTTTGTTTTCCTCTTCCTTTCTTTGCTCTCCCTAACCGGCCACATATACACACACATATACAAAAATCTTTTTCAATTTTTGATCATTTAAACCTACTTAAACATCACTCAAAATGATCTAGATTAGTAAAGAATCAAGTGGAAACATAGTTTTTGTGTTTCCTCTTACTTTTGGGTTCGGACGAACAAACAAACACCCCTACTCTTGATGTTTTGATTTTTCCAACTAGCAAATGAGTTTAGATGGTGTTAATACAATCATTTAAGGTGAAAAAGGTTACATGCATTAAGGTTTATGCATGGTTTAAGTTTTATTAAATTTAGTGGGTTTTGATTTTGATTGAGGTTAATTAGGCTAATGGAAGTTTTGATTTATAAACATTATTAAGAAGGTTTTGGGTTCGGTTGAGGGTTCGAACCAAGGAAGAAACACACAAAGGTGTGTTTTGTTGATTGGTTATTAACCAAGATTAGTTTGGTTGTGATTTGGGTTGATTTGGTTTAGTTGGATTTGAATTGGTTTTGGTTTTGGTTTGGATTTGGGTTTGAAGTCGCGGCCAAAAAGGAACAAGGGACAAGCGTGTTTTTCTATCGAGTCTGATCTTGCTATAATAGCATTGTGAGCATTCTCTTTTATATTTGCTTCGTTGTTTCGTTTATTTGATTTGATTATACTTGTTGCATGTGATGAAATCCATGAGATCTTGCGTCGTTTAGTTAGTTTTGTTAGTGATTGATTGAACGAGTTAAATGTGGATTATAGGCCATTTTAGATGTGCCGTGAATGAGTTTTTGGGTTAAAAATGGATTTTGGCGCGTTTTGTAGCTCATAGATTTGGGCAGAAACTTTGGCGCGGAAAACGAGGATCGAGATTTTGTGAAATTTGATTTTTGATTAAAGAATATGATAAAGCTTTCCTAGACGATCGTTCTGATATAAAATGGAGCTTCTAACTCCTAATAACGAAGAAACTAGAGCGAAAACGAGATATACATTTTAAGTGGAAAATTCAGCACTTTTGGGTAAATATTAGTTGCTAACAGAATTTTAAACGCCCGTTTTGAGCACTTTCGAGTCCGTTTTGGCCTTCCGGCGAAACACGAAAGTTGCTCGGAACGTTGTTTTATTTAGTTGTGAGGCTTGCTAGTTTTAAAATCGTGTAATAACGGGCCAAAACTCAAAGTCAAATTCTGCATTTTTATTAAAAATGTCATAAGTTTCTGCAGAAACTTGCTGGGGCAGTTTGGTCATTTTATGTCGAGTGTCAGGTCTCGGCTAAAACTAAAAAGTTGTCTGGAACGTCGTTTTGCATAAAATATCTTTAGAGTCCGAGTCGTGAAATTGTGAAAAAATGGGTCATTTTGAGCGGGTCAGATCTAGCTATAAAAATAACAAACGCTATTATTTTACGAGTATAACAATTTAAACTTAACGATTGTTACGATGAAGATAATTCCAAAAATAGTAACATTTGTAATAATCGGGATATAATCCCGATATGGGTAATTAATAACCAAATTAAATGTCGAAAGTTTGACGAGATAGATAAATATTATTATAAATATAATAAAGTCAAAGTAAAATAAAGTCCAACGTTGACTTTTGGAAGTCAACGGGTTGATGTGAATCTTGTTGGATGTTTATAAAAATAACAAACGCTATTATTTTACGAGTATAACAATTTAGACTTAACGATTGTTACGATGAAGATAATTCCAAAAATAGTAACATTTGTAATAATCGGGATATAATCCCGATATGGGTAATTAATAACCAAATTAAATGTCGAAAGTTCGACGAGATAGATAAATATTATTATAAATATAATTAGATAACGGTCATACTAAAAATTGTAACTTTCCGAAAATAGCAACTTTCTAAAAATAGAAAGTTTCTGAAAATAGAAAGTTTTCGATTAAGGGACGTATAATATAAATGAAAGAATGATCGTAACTCAATTAAGTGGGGTTTAGGATCTAGGACGCGCAAGTGGATTTCTCATCACATGTGTATGTATATGTATACTATTTCAATAGTTGCGATGCACGTACTATTCGATCGTACTTTCTTATAAAGTAATCGAGCGACATTAATTATAGGTCGCAGTTGAGTTCGTTGTCGAGACGACTTTGGATTGGTTTGGTTATTTGATCTTCGGCTTAGATCAAGGTGAGTTCACAGCCTCGCTTTTGAACTGTTTTAAATGTTTTAAAACCTGCGAGGGGGGATACATGTTTGTTTTGAAATTGGAACATGAGTAACGTGATGTGTACTTGTTGTTGCTTGTTTTGAAAAGTGAACGCAATGTGTTTTGATATGTGATATGATTTCATTGCCTATGAGTTTATGCCTTTTACTGTGTACTCGTTAATTACCGAGGAGGTAAACACTGAATGCATTAAATAGATCTATTGGGTTTGACAACCCTGTCCGGGATCTGGATCCGATGGTGAACACCCTGTCAAACGAAGATTTTGTATTGAAACTAAGGGTAGTGGCTTACTTCCCGGTCGGTTATTTTATCTTAAATGGTAAATGTGTTAAGGTTCGGTACACGGGCTCATGTTAGTGGAAATCATGATATAACTTGCCCTGCAAGCAATGTTATAGTGTTTTGTGGAACCAAATATGCGTTCTGATTGTTGTTTGTAAACTCTATGAATTCACTCAACGTTTTGTTGAGGTTTTTAAGCATGTACTAAGGTATTGATGCTATTGATGGCTTGGATGGAACGGAACGCGAATATCAAGGACTGTGTCTCGGTGAAATGTTTTGTTTATTTAAACAAAA
The DNA here is from genome assembly GCA_026074375.1 of Tanacetum coccineum. Classification (NCBI taxonomy): domain Eukaryota; kingdom Viridiplantae; phylum Streptophyta; class Magnoliopsida; order Asterales; family Asteraceae; genus Tanacetum; species Tanacetum coccineum. The sequence goes on along the minus strand of BQNB010101097.1, from coordinate 4,358 downwards.
GGTTGCTTTGGAAAAGAAGTCGTATCATGACTTTGAAATGAAGTTTTTATGTAAATTTTGGGACCTTGTAACTCTGATGATCTTCATATAAATAAAATAAATTTTGCTTTATAAACGTGTCATTTGATCGTTTACTGGGACTCGTGTGCATGTATTATGAAGTAGCACCCCAAATGTTGTATTCCGTTGCGTATCGTATTTTGGGGTGTTACAGTTCGTTAACTTGGTTAGTTTACCTTGGTTGTTTGATTATACTTATATTATTACAATGGTTATGGGCTAATACCCTCGGGTATTAGCCACTTTAATGAAGATTCAATGTTTGGTTTGTTTAATCTGGATTGCTTAATTCAATGCGACCTATCATTCAACTGGGTCTAGTGAGACTTACCAAGTTATCTAGATACTAGGATAGCTCTCTATTTCATGTTTTATATATCTAGACCAATAGGATCACAAATAATATCCTATCTTTCCACACTTTCCATGTGTCTAATCTGAAGAAGTGTTACGCTGATGAAATTAGTCATGCCATTAGAAGGAATTCACATTGACGATAAGCTCCAGTTTGTGGAAGAACATGTTGAAATCATGGAACGGGAGATCAAACGATTGAAGCAAAGCTGGATACCATTGGTCAAGGTTCGCTAAAACTCTAGAAGAGGTCCTGAGTTCACATGGGAACATGAAGATTCGTTCAAACAGAAATACCTACAGCTTTTCACAAACCGGGCTTCGTCATCCACTACAAGGTCTTAAGATTTGAGGACAAAGCTCTTTTAACGGGTGGAGACTATAACATTTCTCAATTTAGCCTGTTTACGACTCCTATTATTCGTCACTATTTATTTTGGTCTGATACGCGTTTACTTTTAATTTAACTTTTAAGCTAAATCGCGTAGACTAGAAATTATCATTTAACGTAAACGGCCAGCAAATAAATTAAGGTTTACGTCAAGCAAGTGTTATATAATTATTAAGAAGATAATTATTAACTTTGCATATTTTATTTTTATTGGTCACGTAAAAGGCTTACGTTTCGCAATAAAATACATTTAGACACACCCCGAAAATACCTAGACTTACCTAGACTCAAACCAATACCCACTTTTAAACCTTAAACACAAAAATTATTCAAATCTTGTGTCATTAAGCCATTTGGCCGAATATAATAGGGTTTTAAACATAAATTCAACTAGCAAATCTTTGTTTTATTCCCCAAAGTACATGTACCATCCTAGGTAATTAAGGAAGGTACTAGTTGCCGCCAAATTAGACAACTAATCCCTTTCTTTGCTCTCTTGGATGCCACGGCTAGAAATAAGGAACCACACACACAAAAGCACCTAGAAAATCTTCTAATGATCCCTAAGTACATGTACAAGCCCTATGTAATTAAACCTTGTACAACATGTCCCTAGATTAAGCTAATACATAATGGGTAATAACCTCTTTGGCTCTCTTTTCTCTTGGGTACCTCAGCAACATGCATGTATATACACAAAATCATAAGATTTTCATAATCTTTGGCAAGTTTTGTACCATGATCATTTAATTAAGACATGTACTAAGATGTTTTATCAAAACCATGTCTTGCTAACTAGAAGTCTCAAAAACCACCAACTAGGGCACGGTTTGGAGTTGGATTAGGACTTGGAATTCTAACTAGCTCTAAGCTTATAAATACACACTCACACTTGACATAAAACACTTCTTCGAAAACCCTTAGTCATACAAAACTCTCTCAAGTAAGTAAAACAAATCATTCCTCTCTTTTACAATCGAGTAACATTAAAAACCGAACCAAGTACCGGCGGCACACCAAATTCATCCTAAACACGTCTAAGGTCATACAAGGGGTATAGAAAGCTTTGGAGCTCGGGTTTAATACACACACGGGTGTGTACACAAATTGGGTTGCTGGCCTAGCTTGAAACAAGTCAATAGGACCCTTGTAAGTCGCATCTAAGCTTGTACATTTTGTATTATACTTGTTTCTTTAAAATCTAGTCGTATAGGTCACGTTTGATAGGTGACTAAAAAAATGAAGTTTAACATGGGCGTGACTCATGGTTCAACCCATGCGTGGTACACGTACCTATATATGCATATGTTCGACTTTGTGTGGTGCTAGGATACAAGGAAACGTGTATAAAGATACTTAATAACAAGCAAGGTCTTAAACATGTTCATTTATATGCAAATGTGAACACCAATGTAAACACCAACACATATACATGAATTTCTCAAAAACCATACATAAACTTTCTAAGTAAACTTGATATCATGGCTTGGGAAAGTATATACAACGTTACTAGACTTTTGCATGTGACAAACACAACCATTTTGAGTACTAAATGAGCTTACAATGATTCCTAGTAGCCCAACAAAACCTAAGGAACACTAGGGAGGTTAACGGCTACATATGGTCTCGTTAAACCCAAGCATGGTCGCGTATAGGCCCAACAGGCCCAATAAGCTAACATGGTGGGCCCATAGCTTATTGATAAGCTCCATAAGCTTTTTAAGAGACCAAATGTGCTTGTTGAAATTCAGTATGACCCTAAAGTACGCGTACGCTATATTAGAAAGCAAATCGAACCCTTAATAGGCTTATTAGCCCATTACCGTGAACCACGAAAGCCCATAAGCCACAAATAAGCTTTGGCAGCTTATTTGTGAGCTTAAACAGTTTACTAGGCTTCATATGAACTTAGAAAAGCTAATGGGCCATAAAGGAGAAAGCCCAAAAGCTTAAAATGGTTACCGGGTCCATAATAGGCCCAAAAAGCCCATTAACAAGCGTGACAGCTTATTGAATAAGCCATGCATCAAAAGATAGCCAATATAAATCTTACATGCTTATTGAGGCTAGAAAAATAAGATGGATCATGTGAAAAACCTTTTTGTACCATTCGGGTTATGGTTATTGGACCGAAAAGCCCAATAAGCTCAATAAGCTTAAATAAGCTCATCCAAGCTTATTTATTAGCCAAAACAATTAGTTTTGCTTATTGGAGCTTAATAAAACTTGTTGCCACTTTTTAGAACTCAATCGAACTTAAAATGCGATTTTTGTAAATTGAGGGGTTAAAAGTGTCAATTTTGAAACTTGAGGGTTAAAACTGTCAAAACTGTTTTCCATAAAGTCTAGGGGCTGTTTTAACAATTCTAGAACTTAAAGGACTATTTGAGAACATAAGGACCTAAGGGTGTAATTATTGAAAAAGTTAAAGGACTAAAAGTGTAATTATGGAAACTTGAGGGTTTAAAATGTAAATATTATATTTTCATAAACATAAGGACTGTTTTTGTAAATATAGGAAACCTAAGGGTATTTCATGAACAAAGGTGATTTTAATAACCACTTACCATACCGGACGAATTATATAGTTATCGGATATTATACAAGTTAAACCACGACTTAATAAATATGAATATTTATTAATAATGGTTATACGTATTGTCGGCGAAGTGGAACGGTGTTGGTGTGATGCGAGATAGCCCAAGCCGGCGGAAGATCCTATCAATAGAAGAGAGCGAACAGCTAATAGAAAAGCATGTCTGTGCGCGACCGATCAAAGGCGCTCACGAGGAGGGTTAAAACAGTAAATAAGGAGGAAACTTGTAATTTATGTATTTATACATTAAGTCTTTAGCCTAAACTTGTAGACTAAGACTGGCCGTATTTACTTAGGTAGGTAACTTGGTAACTTTCTTAATTACTCTCGGGATTATATTATTTTGTGATATATTTTACGTGTACAAAACTACCAATCACCCATGCTTTACAATTATTTAAATGTTTTACATCTTTGGGGTGAGAACATGCTTTGTTTTACAAATTGGACGCAGGGATACATTGTACACAATGATTACGTGTTTTGCCTAAGTAGCGATAACCCACTGAGCCCTTTATCATGAACTGTCAATTACTAGATTGTGAGCGCGGGTGTTATAAATAGATCTATTTGGGATTGACGTCCCCGTTTGGGTGAGTAGCGCTCACTGTGCCGGTTTGCTAGGGTTGCCGGACAACAAACGTATACCATGTCGGATTTGGGATGTTGCAGGTTAGAACATCATTCACGGGCATTTATTGGAAATTTATTGCATTCATACATGTCGAGCTTCAATGTCATGAGCTTAGGAAAATGTAATTACTTTTTATGATGTTTGCATCTGTTGCTTAATCATACACTTGAAAATCTTGCGGTCCTACTAATGATTTACATAAACCTATGAATTCACCAATTTTATGTTGACATTTTAAGCATCTTTTCTCAGGTCAATAAGGCACGAGGTGCTCAGATACATTGGGGGCCACTCTTTGGAAAGAGTCAGTACTAAAGATTTGG
>BQNB010101096.1:0-24554 GCA_026074375.1 Tanacetum coccineum | reverse complement strand
AAACACTATTTATGAACTATGTATTTTATTCTCTCTCTCATTATGCATACTTTATCCAAAATAATACCATTATGAACCACGAAAAAAAATTATGACGTGAAAAAAACCCAGCTATTAACATGGTTCATGGTTCATAATGGTATTATCTGGGGTAGATAATGATAATGAGACGGAGAATTAATAAGTACATAGTTTATAAATAGTTACCCATAAAGGTTCGACTTCATTTATTGGTTTTGTTTGTTTGTAAACAACAATCACAACCACTGACGGCATCAATCATCAAGTCACTGATCAAATTCACGTCATACATTAAACGTCGATTCATCGTCGGAGCTTAATATACATTTTCATTCAGCCTAACTGCGGCGACCAAAGTGTTTTTTCGCAATTTTATTCGACCGGTGGAAGAAATATTTTGGAGAAATTAACACTTGTTGACTATTGTTCGATAAATTGTTATGTCATTCCATTTCATTCTTGAATAGTAACGAGCATGATTGCTCGCGCGTTGCTGCGGGGCGTTAATTTTTTGTTGTTTGTTTTTTAGTAAGTGTAGGGCGGTTTATTTTGAATATTTTCGAAGTCATTAAGGTGTAAAAATGTGTTTTATGCGGGTTAGGTGTTGTTTTTTTTTTATGCTATTTGACGTGCGTTTCGAGTCGGTTTATTTGGGTATTTGGTTGTATTTTGGTACGTTTTGTAATTTTTTTTTCCTATTTTGTGTTGTACGTTCCACGTTATTATAATCGCGCCACAAATGTTGACTAAGTAAAAAAAATTAAATGAGCCGGCCCAAACTGGAAGCCCAAAAACCCAAATGGGCCGGCACTGTAGCGTCTGACGCAAAATGGCGTCGTGTTCTATGCGGGTTAGGTGTTGGTGTTTTTTTTGTACGGTATTTGATGTGTGTTTTAAGTCGGTTTATTTGGGTTTTATTTTTTCGGCCTAATGTTTAATAGTTTATTTTTTTTCTTATATGGGCTTATGTGTTGAGGGTACGTTTTGTAATTCTTTTTTCCTATTTTGTGCCAACAACTTTTTTTATATTGCCTATTTGTATGTTTCACGTCTAAGATCTTTCTGCGTGTATTTTTTTCCGCGGGTATTTTTTGATAGAATGAATCGGTAGATACGTGTTATATATGTGATAAATAATGTTTATTATATAAAAATAGTCGTTAAAAGTTGAGGTACGTTTTGTAAAAAAAAATCTTGTTTATATTAAACTTCAACATTTTTTATAAAATCGTACGTATGTCAAAAGAGTTGCAATATTAGGCTCGTTGTGTTCGCAATTCGAAGATCTTTCCGCGGGTATTTTTTTTATCTGAATGAATCGATAGATATGTGTTATATATTTGATGAATAAAGTTTAGTATATAAAAAAGTCGTAAATAGTTAAAAGTTGAGGGTCTATTTTGTAAAGTTTTTTTTCTTCCTATTTTGTGCCGCCATATATATATATATTTTTTAACTTTGGGTTGCATTTTGGCCTAGGTCCTAGGATATTTACTTTGTTTTGGGCTGCATGTTGGCCTAGTTGTGAAACGACGTCGTGTGAGGACAAAATTGAGTATATATATAATGAGATAATAAGTGCACATGTGCTACTAATTTGGTATGTGGGTTTAGTCGTAACTGTGACATAGGGTCTTGGTAGAATTTTTTAACTTGGGTTGTTTGAACTTTGAAGGGTCTTGATTACTATATAAGAGAAGGGTGATTCAAAGGAGAGAGTAGAAGAAAATGACATTTTTACCCGTGTCTGTTTGTATATGAGAAACTTTAACAATCAAATTAGACGTCCGTTTGGTCAACGGACTTTTGGTGTTAAGGGCTAGAGAGTTGGGGTCCCCGGGTGTCAAATGGGTCTACCCGGCCCAACCCGAAACCGACCCGAACCCTATAAGACCTTATAGGTTGGGGTTGATTCAGGTCCAAATTAGCTTATCGGGTTTATCGGGTCAACCCGATAAACCCGATAGCCTAATAGGGGAAGGTTAGGGTCTTAACTAGTTTGTTATCAGGGTGACCCGATAAACTCGATAAGCTATAAATACCCATTAAAATTTTTATAATTTTTGGATTAAATCTCTTTTGTCATAGTCTATTAGTTAAAATTCTCAATAAGTAAAGCTAGCAACACAAAATATGTTAAATTGCATCGTAATATTTAGTTCTAGTGTATTATGACTTGCATCGATGGCCTATACTTTTCATCTTTATACTTCTTCTGCTACGAGGCAAAATAAGATGCCTACTGCCGTAATATACCTTCTTTCTTTCATTATATTTAAGTTACTATTTAAGTTAGTTTCATGTCGGGCTGGTATTTTAATAAATAAAGCAAATTGTGGGATGAGATTAGCATGTAACCTTATAATCCGATAGACCCAACCCGACAACCTGCAACCCGATAGACCCGATACCTTATAGGGTCATGCTGCGGGTTAATTTTTACTTTTTCAAAACCCGATAGACCCGACATGATAAGCCCTTAACCCGGCCGGATAACCCGTTTGACACCCTTAGTTGGGGACTATCTGAGTCATAAACAAAAGTCAACGCAAACCACAAGGACTATCCATGTTATTCACTCTAATACTTAATAGTTAATATACCCTCTTGAAGCTAGTCAAATAACCCTATGTCAGCAAGTATGTTTGACTAAACTTTTAGCTGGTAAGTTAGGACAATAGCCAGTCTTATACTCATACGTATGCATGGATAATATGTTGAGCTGAAAATGCCAATTTATTTTCTTCTTCATGCATTGTTCTTGTTCTTTAAATCAATTATTTACATTAATTAATGGCTCATTCCCACCTCACAATGTTCCTCTCGATACTAGTTTTAGTAACTCTAGTATTGATCAATGGTGGATGACTGATGTTGAGGCATGTAACCTTTTAGAAATAACCGAGCTGCCAAATAATCCGGAGCATCCAGTTCTTCCAAAACCTAAAATTCCAAATCTTCCTAAGTCTACATTTCCTGAAATTTCAAAACCTACGCATCCTGAGCTTCCAAAGCCAGAATTGCCAACTCTGCCTATACCCGAAGTACCAAAGGTGCTAGAAATCCATGACCTGCCGAAGCCAGTGTTGCCTACCTCACCCGAGCTCCCCAAGGACTTCCTAGTCCGGCCCTTGCTTATACTCACCCTTGAAAAAGTACTTTTGTGAAAGGTTCTTTTAGTAGTTACGGCCTACTTGCTAGTATTTATAATCAACCCATATTCATGTTTTTTGTGAAAAAAGTACTTTTGTGAATGGTGCTTGTCAGAGGGGTATTGTGACTAGGTGGTGTGAAATCATAGTAGCCTTTTGGAGTGGCCTCTCACAGGGACTTACCTATCCTTTTTATAGGGGATGTTTCTCCGTACTACTAACACCCCCCATCCTACCCCCAACTTAACTCATCACCCCCTCCACCTTCCCACAAACGTCTACTTCGACTTACGTCCATCCACACTACTCAGTCCTCATCTTTTACCTATCCTCTATTTTATGTAGGTATTAGTGCTTGATTGGTATAATTCTCATTATTTAATCATATTTTGAGCAATACAAATTCTAGTTGTTGTGACTTGTTTGCTTTGTGTTTTTTTGTTTTTGTGAGGGCCGCACGGTGCTGCATTTGGACTGTGGCAATCTAGGTTTTTTTCACTGGTGGTAGGAACGTGGGTAAGGATCGGGTGTGGAGAGGGGCGGGCGGGGTGGGGGAGGGGGGGGCAAGGGGTGGGGGGTAGGGGTGGGTGGGGGTTGGGCAGCAGGACTGGGGGGGGGGGAGGGGGTGGGGCGGGGGGGAGAAGCTCTGGGGGTGGGGGACACGGGGGGGGGGGAGCAAACGTCGGGGGTTCTTGGTATTAGGTTTGGATGGAGCGATTGTGTGGGGAGTTAGTGGTATGTGGGAGGCGGGGTTTTTTTTTAGGAGGGCTTTTTTGTTTTTATGCGGGGTGGGGGTTTTTGAGATGAGGGGTGGGGGTTATTTGGTAATGGGTAGTGTATGCGATGGAGACCAGGTTGGTCTGTTTGAAAGTTGAATGCATGGTTTGTTTTTGGGGGAGGGGGGAGCGCAAGGAGGGCGGGTGGCGCGTGTAGGGGAGGAGGCGGAGGGAATGGATGGATGGGAGGAAGTTGTGTTAAGGTGGGGGGTCTCCTGTTGTTTTTTTTGTTGTGGGGAGGGGTCTTTTTGGGGCCAATAATGTACGTTTTGTGGCGTATGGGCGGTTTTGATGTGGGGGTGGGGGAGGTGTGGGGGGAAGTACTGGGAGAGGGGGTGGGTTTTGAGGGGAGTGACAGAGGTGCGTCTGGGGTGTCCGGGGGTGGGGCAGGGTGTGGAGGTATGGTGGGGGGGGGCAGGGGCGTAAGAGGGTGGAAAGGGAGGGGAGGTACGAGGCAGGTGAGGGTTTTCTTGTGGTGTAGATGGGTAGGGGGGGGGGGACGTTGGGTGGAGGGGAAGGTGGGGAGGGGATGGGGGGGAGGGGGAGCCGTGTGGTGGTGTAGGGGGTGTGGGGGGGGGGGGCGGGAGAGTGGATGATGGGAGGTTGGGGAGGAGGGTAGCGGGGGGGGGGGGTGTGTGGAAGGGGTGGATGAGGTTGGGGTCATGTGTAGTTGGAGAGTTTAGGTGTTGGGTTGGGGCGGGATGAAGGGTGGCGGGGTTGGCGGGGGTGGGGTGGGGAAGGTAGTGTCGGCGAGTGAGTGGGTGGAAGGTTGTGGTGTAGGGGAGGAGAAGAAGTGTGTTTTGTCTTTTTTTCGGGTTTTTGTTGTTAGGGTTATCTTTTAGTTGTTTAGGGGGGGGTGGGTGCGGGAGGGGTGGGCTAAGGTGTGGTGTGTGGTTTAGAGGCGGGGAGAGGAGTGTGCGGGGGGGTCGCGTGGGGGGGGAGGAGGGTAGGAGTGGGGAGAGGGGAGAGGTTTGAGGGGGGGGAGGGGGGTTGGTCTCAGAGGGAGGGGTGGGGGTGTTGTTTCTGTTTTTGTGTATTGATTTTATAATTTTATGGGGGTTTGTTTTTTTTGGTTTGAGGGTTCCGTTCGGATATTTTGAGGGTTTTGTGGAGAAGTGGGTTTTCTGTGGTAGTGGTATGGGTGGAGGTGGCGTTCGGTTTGGGGAAAGGTTTTTCGGGTTTGAGTTATTGATGGGGTTTGGGTTTGAAGTTGTGGTGGGGGGGGGGGAGAGTATTGTTGAGGGTTGTGGCTCTATAGGTGGGGTCACATTTTTATTAGTTTTGCATGTAAATACTCATAATATTAAACATATATATGAGCAATACAATTCAAGTTTATGTGCAATTTCGCTTTAGTTTATAAGATTAATAGGGCCTCCCGGTGCTTTTGCCTAGGCCACCGAAAACCCTGAGACAGCCCTAGTGCTTGTATTAAATTACGTTCCCTTTACAACTTTTACTACTAATACTATACTACCAAAATCTTGATCATTTCAACGTGTTCGGTGAAGATCAAATTAATGATTAATTCAAGTTTTTGTCCTTTGTCGTGTTTCATTTATAAATTTTACATATAGATTGCTGGCTTGATCAGTTAGATGTCATTTGTGTAATGTTGTTAGTAGTAATTTATTTGTGGTACTTGTATGTTGATTGTTAATCATTAGCATTAAGCCCATGTTGGGTTACTCAATATTGATAGGATTATAAAAATTTGAAAGTGTTGCCATAGTTTTGCTACGGTATCACTAGATTGTCCTGAAACTTAGACTATCCGTAACTGAATAAAAAAGTTTCACTTGTATCTTCTTCTATTTTAAATCTTTAACGATCAAAAAGTGCCACTAAATTGTTAATAAAGTGTCACTCAAAGATTCGCAAGAAAACAAGACATTGATTAAATGGCAAATCACATTAGATCTCGCAAATGTGTAAAAAGATTTCGGTATTTTGGTAAAAACCTTATGTAAAAACTATCAAAATCACAACCACAATAAACAAATTGCACTAAACCAACCCCCACGTGCTCTTTTACTATTAGAATCTGATGTGTAGTCCCCAATTGGGTGCTACACTACATACATAAGAAAAGACTGGCCCCAAATGGATGCAACCTAAGAATACATAATCACACTTACAAAAGACCTCACTACAACTCTCAAAATACCAAACTATGACTATACCAACGATCAAGATGAGCAATAATACCATAAAACAATATGAACAATTGAGAGAGAATAAAAATTATGTGTAGGTGATAAAAATCAAGTTGTAACCCTAAAATGAGCCGAATGCCAGCTTATATAGGCATCAAGAATCCAAAGTATACAACTTCAGTCCCTGAAGATAAGAAACTTACAAAACAGCAAACTTTAGAAGTTAGGATAAATAACAAAAACAATCCCTTAAGTATGAGTTTGACCAATAAAGTCGAATGACTTATTTCAACACCCCTTCTCAAACTCATACGGCAAACATATCAATCATGTTCAGTTTCAAACAAAATTGCTTATATTGAGGAGCACTCAAACCCTTAGTAAAGATATCAGCGATTTGATTATTTGAACTGACCTTTACTGTTCTAATAACTCCTGAAGCAAAATTCTCCCTAACCAAATGCACATCGATCCCAGAGTGCTTAATTTTCTCATGGAAAATAGGATTGGCAGCAATTTGGTTAGCAAAAGAACTATCACAATACAAAGACACTGGAAGCAAGCCCTCCACATCCAAGTCCTTCAGCAGATTGACCAACCACACTACTTCACATGTACTGCATTCCATGCATCTATATTCAGCTTCAACTGAGGAACTTGAAAGGGTTGTTTACTTTTTGCTTTTCCATGAAACTAAGTTACCACATAAATAGACACAAAATCCAGAAACAGATTTCCTAAAAACAAAACACTTAGCCTAGTCTGCATTAGAATACGCATGCATACTTAAAATGGTACCATGATAGAATTGAATACCAGATCCAAGAGACATTTTCAAATACCTTGACACCCTTAATGCAGCAGTAAAGTGTGAATGCATATGCTGTGACAAAGAATGAACAACATAAGATATATCTGGTCTAGTAAGAGACATATATATCAATTTACCAACTAGCTTGTAATATTTAGTAAGACTCTTAAGTTTCTTATCTTTATCAAATTCAATATGATTCAAATTTACATTTTGCTGCATAGGAGTAGCAGCACGTTTACATGCAAGTAAGCCATATTCACACCATAACTCTAAACAATATTTTCTTTGAGACAAACATAAACCCTTTTTATTTTCTAAGACTTCAATTCTAAGAAAATATTTTAAACTGCTAGGATCTTTAATTTGAAACTTTGAAGCCATAGAACTTTAAACTTAGACAATTTCATCTTTGTTGTTACCGGTCAAGACAATGTGATCAACATAAACAAGCAAAGCTAAGAAAACACCATTATCATAATTTACAAACAAAGAATAGTCATTTATACTTTGTTTAAAACCATTTTCTTTTAATGCAGTGGTCAACTTCTCATTCCATTGTCTTGGAGCTTGCTTAAGTCCATATAAAGAGTTAACAAGCTTGCAGACTTTTGTTTCAGACTCATCATAACACCCAAGAGGTAAATCCATATACACATCCTCATTTAAATCATCATACAAAAATACATTGTTAACATCAAGTTGATATAAAGGCCAACTATTATTCACAACAAGACTAATAATGCACCTTACATTAACCATTTTACTAGAGGACTAAATGTTTCCTCATAGTCAATCCCCTTCCTTTGTTTATACCCCTTAGCTACAATCATAGCCTTGTATCTTTCTATTTTACCAGAAGACTTATATTTAATTTTAAATAACCATTTACAATCAATAGTATTTCTATCAATTAGTAAATCAGTCAAAACCCATGTGTTATTCCTAAACAATGATTTCATTTCACTATTCATGGCCTCAACCCAATTCTTATCTTGTGCAACCTCAAGATAAGTCTTTGGTTCTGTAGACTTATTAAGAGTAGTAGCAAAACAGAAGTTCATAGATGACAGATTAGAATAATTCACATGTTTTACAATAACATATTTTTATTGTTAGGAAGCACAAAGTCATTAAACTTGGAAGGAAGATTACTCACCTTAGTAGACCTCCTCATAGTCGGTGGCTCATCCCCATTGTTAATGTTACCTTAAGACTCAACATTAGACCCAAAGCCATTATTTTTAGACAGAGTGCCCTCTGATATAATATTTGTGTCATCTATGTAGGTTGCCATGGTTACTTCATCATTGACAGGATGTAACTGTCAAGATTAGTAGAAAAAGCCATACCATCACCCTCACCATTAGATGATTCACCCTCATTATCATTGGACTTTTAAATAAATCACCATCGATGTTATCAAAAAAGTATAACAAGTTAATTTAAACTCATTTTGACTCAAACTTTGATTTCCAAAGAATCAGACTTCATTTTTATTGGAAAAATGGTTTCATAAAAAGTAACATCTCTTGACAAGAAAACTGCTTTATTTTCAACACTATAAAGTTTGTAAGCCTTTTTCATACTAGAAATACCAATGAGAATACACTTCTCATACCTAGAACTAAACGAGTCATGATTATTCAAGATAGTTGAGTAACACAGACAACCAAAAAAACACTTGAGATGAAAAAGATTAGGTTCTTTTCCATACACTAACACATTAGAGGATGCTCCAAACAAGACTAATGAAGGAAACCTGTTAATAAGATAAACTGCAGTTAATATACACTCACTCCATATATTGAGGGGAATCTCCACTGAAACATAAGACCTCTAGCAACATTCAACAAATGTTTATGTTTCTTTTTGGATATGCCATTTTGCTGAGGTGTGTGGGCACAAGATCTTTAACGAATAATGCCTTTTTTTTTAAAAATATATCCCAAGTTTATTGTTGACAAACTGAGTGTCATTATGAGACCTAAAGACTTTAGCCTTTTTATTAAACTGGGTACAAATTAACTCAATAAAACTTTCAATATAAAAAGCAACTTCATCTTTAGTTTCAATCAAATAAGCCCGCACAGCTCTACTATAATCATCAGCCGCAGTAAGAAAGTACTTATACCCATCCTTATTAATAACCTTGTAGGGACCGCAAAGATCCTGATGAACTAGATCACCAACAGACTCAAATTTATGATCACTCAAGGAAAATGGATCACTTGTCTGCTTAGCCTTGAGAAATGTGCTTATCATAAACTAGATCAATATTTTTACCAATAGACAGAACTTAGTTAAATGGATGACCAAGTCCCTCTGCCACAATTGCTTTGACGCATGACACACAAAAGCAGAATTAGACAGACCCACACTAGACTTACCACAGCACTTCACATCAAACAAGTAAAAACCACCAGCCTCATTACCAGTCCCCACAGTTATAACTAGATTCAAATCTTGAATATAATACTTATGCTCATCAAAACCAACAAACAACTTACTATCTTTAATCAATGTATGCACAGATAACAAACTAACACAATATAACAAACCAACAAACAACTTACTATCTTTAATCAATGTATGCACAAATAACAAACTAACACAATATAATAAGAACATCAAACAGAACCAAATTATCTAGTAACCTTAAATTCCCAACATCATTAATTTTAGCAAGAGTACCATTAGGATGACAAACACTCAAACTACATTGTTGATATATGGTTTCTTTTTGAAACTCTTTAGACCTTTGAATAGTCATCCAATTAGGGCACTAAAGATAATCATTAGTATAATGTATATAAGCCCCACAAATGACATAGATAAAGATATAGATACCGTACTACTGTCAATTAAGACTGGTCAGATATTAAGTATATAAAGAGAATGTGATTTATTTTTAATGATCATCTCGTGGCAGTTTGCCAAGTCTCATCCCTAAATTTTCATAAAGATACAAGTCAATAACTCCTGGTATGTAGTTGAGTTAATCTTCCCATTCCTACCAACTTATCTACTTATAACTATTTCAATATCCCATGTCTTCTATATAAATCTAAATCGACACATACATTCTCAACACAGCTCAAACCACTTTCTTAGCTTCTAATTTTATTAAATCTCTGCATTCCCTTTCAAGATTCAATGGCACATTGCAGACTCAGTTTGTTCTTGGTGATGCTAGTGGCCATCACTCTAGCAAATATTAAAGGTGGGAAACTTGTGGTTGATGCGCGTAAACTTTTGGAAACACCCGATATTCCAAAGCCCACCCTTCCTGATATTCCAAAGCCTCAGGTTCCTGTGATTCCGAAGCCCGAAGTACCAGAGGTCCCAAAGCCCACACTCCCCGAGATTCTAAAGCCAGAAATACCAGAGCTTCCGAAGCCCACACTTCCTGAGGTTCCAATGCCGGAAGTACCAGTGCTTCCAAAGCCCACACTTCCTGATGTTTCAAAACCCGAGGTCCCTGTGATTCCTAAACCGGAAGTTCCTGAGGTTCCAAAGCCCACACTTCCTGAAATTACGAAACCCACACCTCCTGAAGTTGCAAAGACCCAGGTCCCTGTACTTCCTAAACCTGAAGTTCCTGAGCTTCCAAAGCCTACACTTCCCGAGGTTCCAAAGCCCACAATTCCCGAGATTCCAAAGCCCATGATTCCTGAGATTCCGAAGCCCACGGTACCTGAGGTTCCAAAACTAACACTTCCAGAGATTACTAAACCCGAGCTACCAACTCTACCAAAACCAGAAGTACCAAAGATTCCAGAAATCCATGACCTGCCCAAGCCAACAATTCCTGAGTTGCCCAAGGACTTTCCTATCCCTTCCGTGCCGCATCCCTAGAGTGCTGCATTTGTAAAATCTTTGTGATTTGTCTATTTTACTATTACTATTACAGCAAAGATCTACATCATTTCAGACTGTTAGATGATGATGTCCGACTGATTATTTATGTGTTTTAGTCATTGTGTACAACCTTTTTTCACTTTTGTTTCATGTATTGCAATATGTTATAGATTAATCGATTATTGATTCAACTGATTTTATGCATATGTCATTAGTAGCAGCAACTCATGTTTCATGTATCATGGTTTTGCATATTGAAAACAAATTAAGTTCAAACAAAAATCTTGTTTCTTGGATGAATAAGTAGGAAACATAAAAAATGCAAATCAAAGATGGTTATTAAGTAGTACAATGCACCAGATGTGGTGTGATACGGATCAAGGAGGAAGCCCACTTAGCCCAACCCAAGTGGCTAGGGTCGGCTAAATGTTTTGAAGATCCAATCCAACCGAAACTTCCAAGTTATTTATTGTAGTCAAAGTCAAATATGTGTAGTCAATAAAGGCTGTTACGAAAATATTTAATTTACAATTAATTACATGTTTAGGAATAGGAAAGTTAAATCAATCTATATTTAGATTGATTCTTATTGTCCTATAAATATCGAGACTATTCTTTGTATTGAGGATGTTTTTAAGAATTGAATAAAGAATTTCTCTCGAAACAGTTTTGTTTCTTGTTCATTCGGTTGGCCGGAGAACAACGCCGTCGATTGTTACTTGGTTGGCCAAGAACGATTGCCGCTAGGGTTACGCCTAGGTTTATCCTTTTTACCCACTCGTATACGAATCCGTATCATTTGGTATTCAGAGCACAGGTAATCTCAAGATGTCGGGGAACGAAGATCATCACCGCCAAGGCCGTAGATTCGCCGCCAGAGGCAACAGGCATGACGAGCGTGATCCTCGCGATGTCGAGATTGAAAGACTTCGTCAACGGGTTCGTGAACTTGAAATCAATCCGTTCGATAGATACGAAAGACAGTATGAAGACACATCAACCGACTCAACTGTCGAAGAATATGAAAACGAAGGTAGTGAATTCGAAAATATTTTTCACCAGCGTCATCCGCGCCAGCGGGCCCCTCTCCAACGACACCGTCGGCCATCCCCAGCACCACCAAAGACTGATCTGATCCGCTCCTTGGGTATTCGCACAGAAATCCCAGAATTTGAAGGACGTTTATGCCCGGATGATTTTCTTGATTGGTTACGCACAGTGGACCGTATATTTGATCTTCGTGACACACCTGATCATATCAAGGTAAAACTCGTTGCTATTCGATTAAAAAAGTCTGCTTCTTTATGGTGGGATCATGTGCAAAATCAACGGTACCGGAAAGGTAAACATCGGGTTGAATCGTGGGACAAGATGAAGCGGCTCATGGAAAAAAAGTTCTTGCCCGTGACTCACAAGCAAGATTCATATCTGGAGTTTCACAACCTCAAACAACAAACCCTTACGGTAGAGGAATTTATTTCTGAGTTTGAACGTGTTCGTATGCGTTGTGGCGTAGAGGAAAACGAAGAACAAACTATTGCACGTTTTCTGGGTGGTCTTCGTACTGATATCTCTGATGTTGTTTATTTGCAACAATATTACTCGTTTCATGATGTTTGTAGGTTGGCACTCAAAGTGGAAAAACAGCTATTGGCAAAACAGAAAACAACAACTCGTTTTGGCTCTTCTAGCCGTGCACCACAATCGGCTACAGGCCCTGTTCGGGTCGGCCCAATCAAAGCCGAACCACCAGCCCTTATCGGCGTCTCACCAACTCCAACAACCTCCTCACTCCGTTGTTTTAAATGTCAAGGAATAGGTCACTTAAAGAGGGATTGTCCAAATAAACAAGTCCTCACACTTATTGATGAAGTTGATCCACTTTATGACACCGAAGACGAGGCCGAGACTGAAGTTGTTTACCCTGATCGGGGTGAGCTCCTTGTTACCCGCCGATTGCTTAACACTGCTGTCCTTGATCAAGATGACGATACCACGTGGCTCCGAACTAATATTTTTCGTACTCAATGCACAGCTAAGGGTAAGGTTTGCACTGTAATTATTGATGGCGGAAGTTGTGAGAATATGGTGTCTACCACCATGGTTGAAAAATTGGGTCTTCCAATACAGAATCATCCAGACCCATATCAACTTACTTGGCTCAAAAAGGGAAACCTTGTCAAAGTTACTCATCGTTGTCTAGTACACTTTTCCATTGGCAATAAGTATACGGACGAGTTATGGTGTGAGGTTATTCCGATGGACGCATGTCATATTTTGTTGGGGCGTCCATGGTTATACGACCGTCGAGTAAAACATGATGGCTATCGTAACACTTATACATTTAAAAAAGATGGCGTTAATATCACGTTAGCACCTTTAAACCCGAAAGATGCTCCACCCGATCGCGTGTTGATATCAAAAACCGACTTTGTGGGGCTTGTAAAGGTGTCCCCACCATCGGTTGTCTTTGGGCTATTAATGATCGAAGAAAACCCCGTAACCGCAGCTGCCCCGTTGTCGATGGTTCCGTTGCTCAACGAGTTTAAAGATGTGTTCCCTGAAGAAATTCCAGCCGGGTTACCTGTGATACGTGAAATTCAGCATTGTATAGACTTCTTGCCCGGAGCCAGTATACCAAATAAGCCTGCTTATCGGATGAATCCCAAAGAATTTGCAGAATTGCATCGGCAGGTTACCGAACTATTAGAAAAAGGGCTTATTCGGGAAAGCATGAGTCCGTGTGCGGTACCCGCTTTACTTGTTCCTAAACCAGGTGGGACGTTTCGCATGTGTATTGATAGTAGGGCGGTTAATAAAATTACTATCAAGTATCGTTTTCCAATCCCACGGTTTGATGATCTTCTTGACCACCTTCATGGAGCAAGTGTCTTTTCTAAAATTGACTTACGAAGTGGGGCTACCATCGATCAGTATGTGTCCGGGGACGAGTGGAAACGCGTTCAAAAACAAGTGATGGTTTTAGAGTGGTTGATCATGCCATTCGGGTTGTCTAAACCGCTCCATGTACGTTCTGAGGTTGATGAATCATATTTTTAAAACGTTCATCGGTCGGTGTGTCGTCGTTTATTTCGACGACATTTTGGTCTTTAGCAACAATGAAGCTGAACATCTCCGCCACCTCCGAGAATTTTTTTTGGTTCTACGCACTCAGAAACTATTTGCTAACCGAAAAAAATGTCACTTTCTAACTCAGGAAGTTATTTTTTTGGGTTATTTGATTTCAGGAATGGGCATTCGTATGGATACAACAAAAATCTCAGCCATTACAACCTGGCCAGACGTGCACATATTTCACGGTTTGGCGTCGTTTTACCGTCGGTTCATTCGAGGGTTTAGTACGATTGTTGCCCCGATTACGGAGTGTTTAAAAAGTAGCAAATTTGTGTAGAATACAATAGCCCAATCGGCCTTCGAACAGCTCAAACACGCTATGACCGAAGCTCCGGTTTTGGCGTTGCCAAACTGTAGGTTACCCTTTAATCACTTTCACTTCATTATTGAAACAAGAAATTAAGATGTGAACATAATTGAAAGCTTGTAGAGAGAAGTTGAGAGAGAAAAGTAGAGAGTGGAAAAAGATGATGATTACTTGCAAATATTAAAAATTAGAACTAAACAATAATCAACAAGAATCAACAAGCATCAACCCCCTCTCCATATTTGGAGAGGGGTATTTATTACTTTATACACAAGAGGCTTTCATGCTCTTGGTAATTTCTAGGGCCGGGTCTCGGATTTCTTGGGCTTTCGCCCGATTCCGTGAAAAAAAACCGGTTGATTACATTTAAGAGCCCATTTACCCGTGTAGCCTATTACAAAGTATAATTAATTAAGGGACCGAGACCCCCCATAATATAGTGAAGAACTTACATTGTTCGGACTCAATATATTTTTGAGGCTAACAATCTCCCCAGAAGTGAGTTCATTGTGACACTCCTTCATGAGATTAGAGATTGCTTTTGTCGTTAAGGTTCTTGTGGTTCTTGGTTCTTGAATTCGTTGTAGGCTTGTTCCTCCTGCTTTGTGATCTATGATCTTGAAGCCTTTGTCATTGTCTTTCGACTTCGTCTTTATTCCGAGATCTTTAAATTTTTTTCCTTGCTTCTTGTACGTCTTTGCACCTTTGCGTATCTTGTGTCATTGACCAAACATGCTCATATTTGCTCATATTGAAAGCTTGACATAACAATCTCCCTCCCTTGATAGACTTGATATTTCTGAATGAAGTATCTTGTTATCAGAAGTTTGTGCGGAAGTCTTTGTCTTTATTTTTCTTGAGCTTTCATGATTCTTAAATCTTGATGCTTATAGTATGTCTTTGTAGTTTGAGCATGAGCATGTGGTAATGAATTCGATCCGCTGGATGAGGCATCACCTTCTCCTTCTTATGTATCCTAAAAATAAAACAGTAAGCAATAAAGCCGTTGTGGGACGAATTATGGCTTTGTCATTCGTCGGATTTGTTAGATTAAACTCCGGTCGTTGGACGTTTTATAGTAGAAATATTGTAAAACCCCCCCCCAAACCCCCCCCCCCCCCTGTGAGTAGGTAGATTAAAGAATTCCTTGACTAGGAGTTCCAGCTAAAGCGTAGGATCTTCTAACAAAGATGTATAGATTTACCTTGACTTGCTTGTTATCATTACCGGACTGTCTCAAGCAGACAACTCGGTAAGAGTGGAATCAGATTAGTTACTATCTTTTCTGATTATGTCGTCAATTCTTTTTCCTGGAACAGTTTTATTCACATTGAATCGCACCTCGTTTCTTTCCAGTTAAACACAAGTTTGAGTCATATTGAATCTCGCAAGTCACTACTCCAATGAGCTTGTATTGTTGCTGGCTAAGCAGGATTTCCATCTTCATTGTGAGTACACAAGTATCACTCGGATGTTCTGGCAAATATCACAATGATATTGCGTAGGACTCTTGTTAACAACTTGTGAACTTAATGATGTTCAACAAGTGTTTGTCATGGAATGTGTCCCTAATGAGGATTTATTTATGGAATCTCTTGGGCTTAGACCGATTTAGACTGCGTTTTGGTTTTGTAATCGGAGGCTGGAGCCAGACTGCACCTATTCATATTAACTAATCGTAGTGAGAAAGTCATTAGAAGTCGTGTGTATTCTCCGTGACAACTGAGGCAAAGTTTCTTTTGAGAGAAACCCGAATGGGTGGGAAAGGGTTTGTGCTTTGCATCACTGGGTCCATTGATGTCATCTTCAAATGTCAGCAATCAACATTGTGATTCTGACAGCATATGTATCGACACGGATTTATGCCTAAGTTGTGTGGTGGGCTTCATTTTTTCACCCTTTATCCATAACATTTCTTTTTATTCTTCAAGCCCCTTCAATTGCTTACCAAAGACTCAGTATTACTAACACCATGTTGTGATTTTTCCAGTGTTAGCTTCAATCTTAGGTCACGATTCTTCCCTTATAAACATTCATCTCCGCAATCCATAACCTAAGGACTGCTATTTATAAACTGGAGGTCCTTGGGTAGATCCCTCCAGTTCTAGTTGGATCATAGGACCAATACCTAACCTTAACCACCTTATGACTTCAAGAATCGTCGTGAAATAATGATGGTGGTAGGGTATGAGATCGTAACCATAAAACCTTTTCCGAAGAGTATCAAGCGCTTTGAGTCTTTTAGATCATATTTTAATTACATTTCTCCCCTTATTTTAAATTCTAAGTCACTTAGATTTTGAAATACTGTGTGATTAAAATTTGTCTTGAAAAAGCCATGGGGAAAAATGTTGAAGCTTAGCATGAATTATTTGGAACTGTGTCATCTTGCTCCCCCTCAATTTTACATATGTTTGACACCAATAAAAATGATATAAGTGTAAAATCGATTATAAAAATTGAGGTTGAACACTTAGTCATTTATAAATATATTCTATTGAAGTGTCATTATTATCTTGTTGTTATTAAGAGGACTTTTTAGAATGGGTTTCGGAATACGATAAGAATGGTCGTGAGATGATGTTATTCCAAACTCATTAATACTTTGGTTTTTCGAACAATCCCCCTTGAAAGATGGAGTGTTGAAACACACTAATTTTGAAAGATTAGAATCGTCAGTGAGAAATTCTTGAAATAAATTGTGTTCAAACATTTTGAAAAATAACATTCATGTTAGAGACTTCTCTTTCAACTCTAAGGGTAAGCGCACTTATGCGTACCCTATCCTTTTTCTTGAGCTTAAAACTTTGAATGTCTTGAAAGAGACAGCTCAGACGGAGAAACGTTGAATGTCCTGTTGTTAGGATACGCTATCTTTTTTATAGTTAAACTTTTCTTCATTTGAAATCGGGTTACGTTCTGATTTGCACATAAGCATAAAGAAAACTTAGAAATTGACTGTTTGAAAGCATTTGAAACTCCTGTTCGAACTTCATTCTACACGCCGTCGTCGATATTGAATCAACATTCTAGGTACGTAATGTTTAGTGGTTCCAAGCGGAAATGTCGAGAAGAATATTTTTTGAAACATTTTCTGATTTTTTATTTTGTATTTTCTTTTTTGAAATTTTTATATTTTTGTCTTTTCTTTCTTGAAAATTTTTATATTTTGTATTTTTCTTTTGAAATTTTATATACATGTTGATGTTTGATGAAGTATCATGCAGATTTTTGATTAGAACCTCCAGTCTGCTGGAGTCAAACATCTCTTACCAAGTTGGCTGACGAGATTCTGAAACCTTTCTTCGGGAAGGGCTTTAGTAAACATTTAGCCATTGGTATTCAGTTTGACAAAGTACAAATTCAATTTATTACCGTTCTTCAAACCGTTTCCTTTATGAATTGATACCGGAGTATGGATATGTTGGTAGGGAGTGACTGCAACGGGGGTTGCATGAGATTGCTATGGCTGACTGAGAATCGCAATACAATGGTATTTTGTTGTAGTTAAAGACATAATCTTGAAGATGTGTCCGCATCCACATTACTTGAGCACAACTTGCAGATAACGCCCCAGTTTTCTGCAGTGCTGAGGACATATGCAGTACCATCCTGCTTCTTTGACAATCCAGCTGACTAACTTTTCACCTTGGAACTGTATTCCGCCAGAAGTGCCTTTTGCGAGTATCAAGGCAACCGGCATGTTGGACATCGAAAAAGTTTTTGATTCAAGCCAAGAACATTCGGATACCAGATGTCATGGTGAATGGTACCTCTTATGTATCGTAATATCATATTTAACCTCTTTGAGGTGTTTTTCTGTCGAGTTTGCTTGATTATTCTTGTACATAACATACTGCTTGCACTATGTCTGGTCTACTAGATGTCAGATACATGAGTGACCCGATTTTACTACGATAGTCAGTTTGGTCTACCTCAAGTCTGCATCTAATTTAGGTTTCGTAGCCATTGGTGTACCAATGCTTTGTCCTTTTTCCATACCATGTTTTTTTAAGATCTCTAATGCGTTATTTTTGGCCTGATATGATAAAAACTTACCTCTTGGGGATTGGTGGATATGAAGTCCTAAAAAGATGTCATTTCCTCCCATTAGGAACATCTCAAATCTTTAACGTGCATATTTTTCAATTCGTTTATGAAAATTTAGGTTTGTGGAAACCAAAATTAATGTCTTAACGTATATTTGCACAAGTAGAATGCCTCCCGTATTTTTCGTGAATAGAGTCGGGTCAATGATACCTTTGAAAATCCTTTGGATTTCTGGAATTTTGAGAGTTATATGCCAGGACTCCGAGCTTGTTTCAATCCATATTAGACGCTTTCCTTAGACGAGAAACTTTGTCTGGTGATCAGGATAAACGAAATCAGTCTGGTTGTGCAACATTAACCTCTCCTTCAATGGACCATTAAGGAAATGCCGTTTTTACGTCCTCTGGTAAAGGAATAGATTTGTGTGCAGCATTATGCGACAAAAGATCCTGTAAGCTTCCAAGCAGCAACTGGAGAAATTGATTCGTCGAAATCAATCTCCTCTTTCCTGAGCATAACCCTTTGCTACTAGTCGTGCTTTGTTGCGATAACAGTTTGGTCTTCTCTCCTTTTTGTTTTTCCATAACCACTTCAGCTTGATTACAGTCTTGCCAAAAGGTTGTCAACGAGTTCTCTGACTTGTAGTTTGTCAAAATGATGAATGTTCATCCTGCATTGCTTCTATCATGCTGAAAGTCAGCCATTGCTCCTTAATGTTTTTTCGTTCAACAATACTCACGGTGAGTGCGAAACATTACACATTTAAGATCGGTTTTTTGCAGTTGTCGTCTTGTTTGGCACTGGCTGGATGGGATTTCACGAACTTGAGTTAATGGGTGACATCTTTTGTCCTTCGGTATTCAAGGAATTGTGAGGTTGTATTGAAGGTATACACATTTGAATTACCAATGTTGCATGAGAAGACTCAGCAATTTTTGTAACGGTGTACAGAAAGGGATGGTAAATTAGCTGATCAACGATGTTTTCCTCAGCATGGAGAATTTGTAGGAGTTGATGGTTCTGATGTAGGTTGATATTCGTTGATTGTGTGTGTCTTGTGGACGAAAGAATTATCAGTGGAAGAAGAAGAATTGTTGTACACCGGAGAAGTACCTCAATGAAAAATTCATCGTATCAAGGACCAAATAGAAGTTCTAACTCCTGTTGTGATGGAATGCTGTATCTTGCTGAGGATAACATTTTGTGTTCAGGTGCGGGTCTGGGGTTGTCATAATCTGACGCTTTTGTCGTTGGGGAACGTGTGAGTGTCATTAGCCAACAGACGTCTCTGAACTCTCTTTGATTTCATCAAATCTGAGATGGATGGATTCATAACTATCAACCTTGTTCTTCTTGTTATAGACACGATATCCCTTTGACTTGTGGAGTATCTGCAAAATGCACGTATCCCCCCTTTTTTTCATCTTATCTAGGTTTTCACCATCTTCTTTTTTGGTTAGGTATCATGTACAACCAAAGATGTTGAAGATGTTTAATGTAGGGTTTTATGTTATTAATGTGGTGATATGCGTTTTCTCATGTGTTGGATGATGATTGATTGGTTTTGTGTTTTGCATGCGGTTGGCGATTGCCTTCAGCCCAAAAGAATAAAGGATGTTAAGAAGCTGATAGCTTTGTTCGTGGCTTCCTCAACGAGAGTGCGGTTTAGTCTTTCGTCAACGCCGTTTGTTCAGGTGTTCGTGGAGTAGAGTTTGATGCCTCCATTCCCGTTCTTCATATAAAAATGCATTAAGTGTCTTGTTTAAGAACTCACTGGCCTTGTCAGTGCGAACAGAAAATTAAGGGGGCTTAAGATTTCAGTTGGATCATCGTGAGAAAGTCTTTTAAACTTCTGGCTGTTTCATCCTTGGAACGTGAAAGAGTGGTCCAAGTATATCTTGAGTAGTCATCGCATTACCAGAATATATTTCTTCCATTGATGATAGCAACCCGCATTGGACAAACATATGTCTTGTGATGCAAATTTAACCGACCTTTTGAACTTGGAACAGTCTTTGACTTGAATGAACTTCGTTTTGCTTTACTCACTTCACAAGAGGAACATAGTTGATCCTTGACATACTTCAGTTTTGGTAAACCAATTACAACATCTTTCTTGGAAAGCAAGTTGATGTAAGTGAGAGTTGAGGATGAGAAAGGCTTCGATGCATAAACCATGATTGAGTTGTGAGGCTTTAGCCAGGAGACGTTTAGAGTTGTGAGGTTGTATTCTTGAAGAGCTATTGTATAGAGATCAGATCCACGATTACCGGATAGTAAGTTTTTTTTTTTTTCCCTTTTTTTTTTTCCCCCCCCCCCCACCACATTTCCTGAAAGATCTCTACAAAACATGTAGATTCTGAAAAGCAACCTCCAAATCCGCATCACAGATTTGACCAACATGAGAAAAGATTGTGATTGAGACCTTCGCGTAGTAGTAAGTTAAACTTTTTTGATCGTGATGTTTCCTTGAATCAATTCTCCATAGCCAGAATTGGAGCAAAATTGTTCATTGCCAAAACGAACGGTAACCAAGTATTTCTCACAAATTGCACAGCAGTGATACATTTCCGCATAGCTTGGTGCATTCCAGAGTCAACAATGAATAGGATGGTTGTACAATCTGCAAGAGAAGTAGAGGACGATGGAACTCATGACAAATTGGATCCTAAAGTTGTTTGTGAGTTCAAGACATTACGGCAAAACTAACTCTTTTAGGCACACTTTCATTCCTAACTTTAGGTACCCATTGCTTTTGTGTCTTAGGAACCCATTTCTTTTGAGTTCTAGGAACCCATTTCTTCTGTGTTTTAGGAACCCATGTATATGATGAAGGACATTGTTGTGCTATCCACCATTTCCATGCCTTACTTGTTTTCTGATATAGCATCCTATAGTAACTCTTGGAACTTGTGGTAGTGGATTCTGATGCAACTGTTTTCTTATGGGGTGTTGCAACAGATTTGTTCGCTTGACGTTTGGGTTTCCTAGTACTAATAGGCACTACATTAGGCTTCTTAGTTCTAGCATTCACGTCATTCAAGAATTTAGAAACACAAGCATCATGATTCGAATTAAACACACATTTTCCACAAGTAGCACAAACAGCATTAGCATTCGAAGATCTGGAATTTAGACTGTCATTACACGCAGTTACAGACTTTGTTTTATTAGAAATACTAGAAATCCTAGGGTGTTCTTCTACTTCAGTCTTCTTAAGCTTCGCATGACTAGTGTATGGCACGACCTTATCTTTCATTTGATTGCTCCTAGGCTGTGGTCTGCTAACATTAGTTCTGTGAGCTACTCCTGTAGATGTAGACACGCGAGGATTAGTATTCCTAGAAGTCTGAGTCAACTGTGGTGCTCTAGTTTGTGTTGTACTACTTTCAATTCGATACATGCCTGGTTTAATCACATTTGTGTTACTTACAGCTTGCGTTGCTGTTCGAGGCAAATTCTGTGGAGTGACTGGTTTTGATAAACCCTCTGACTCATTAGTTTTTGAAACCGACTTTTTCTTTGCAAAATTTTTTCTCTCAAGAGAGTCTGAAAAAGGAGCCGGTTTTCCTAAAACTGATGGTTTTGGAATCCTTTGAGCATTTGGTTGTCGAACAACAGATGGTTTATCAAACTTAGTGTCCACAGATTTTCCTTTGCATTTTTCAATGAGTTTCTTTAACTCACAAATTGCAATGTTCTTGTCTTGCAGTTGAGCTTTCAAATCTTGTATTTCAAAATATTGTTCACGTTCCTTTCGAAATACATTTGACGCTTTTTCTTTGCAAACTGTGTCATTTTTCAGTTGTTCTTGACATTCTTGTAAAGCGATTTCAAGAGAAATTGAGTGTTTTTCTAATTTAGCAAAACTCCGTAAAAGCTCAGTGTAAATCTCTTTACTTACAAATTCAGTTTGTTCAGAAAGCTTTTGTGCAAGACAGTCACATTCCCTGACTTTATGAAGATATAAGCATTGTAATTCAGTGATCTCATCTAAATCAGATGAAGATTGCAAATAAGAACACATAACATCTTTAGACACACATTCTTGCAAAAGCATATCATACATGTTGGAAAATTCTGCCTTATCAGATTCAAGTTCATCAAGTTCATCTTCAAGAGATTCAACGTACTTTAAATCTGCATGCATTTCTTGCTTAAGTTCATGTACAAATGCGAAACTATCATTCTGAGTCTTAAGGGCAAGGGGCATCAAACATGTCTTAACTAGGATTTCCATATCTTGCGCAGTTGGGTTACGAAGATGAAGAAGGTCGTTTGAATGTTTTACCCATGCTTGATTGACAATTTCTTTCAGATGATTAATGTTATTCGTCATGACATTATATGCTTGTCTACTTTTGCTTATTGATTTAGACACTGGTAAGAAATCTATGTTTTTGAAAATATTTGGTTTTGTTTTCACAAATGATTTTCTCTACATTTTCTTTCTTATTTCATTTGCCTATGCGAACTGAATTTCATAATGCTGGGTCGGGGGTTTAAAAATTTCATAAAGACTATTTAACTTTGTGTAGTCAAAAGGTTTCACTAAGTCTTTATTCAATTTTTATCGACTCTCGTTATCAAGAGTCAGAGTCTCTTCCCGATTAGGGACGAGTCTATTTGCAGGATCAGATTGGTCATGTGGGATCGCATAAAAACATGGTATCTCATTTTGAGTTCTACTAGTTTCCCGAATACTATTAGATTCCCCTAGAGTTCTACTAGTTTCCGCAAGAATAGATGTGCACTCAGTTAACTCTTGAGTCAATGTTGCATTTGCTTTCTTTAATTGCTTTTGAATCTTTTTATTTTCATCGACATCAAGCTTTAAATTAGCAATTAAATTAGCAAATGCAACACGCTCATCATCACATTCTACATCATTTTGGTCATCGCTTCGTAATGTGACTTGGTTAAAAGACCTGTTGACTAACTCATCATGTTTCTCTTTGACAACAGAAATTTCGTAAGCTTTCACTTTTTAAACCATCTTTTAGTCAATTTCTTTTGAGCTAATAGTCCCAAGAGCTTCATTTAACTTATGTTCAAGTTGTCATAGTCCAACTGTAGCGATCATTAAAGGCCTTGTACCTCTCAAACTCATCTGATTTAGTTTGAAGATGCAACTAAGCAACTATCCCCAAAACTATTAGATTCCTCCTAGAGTTCTACTAGTTACCTTCCGCAAGAATAGATTTGCACTCAGTTTAAACTCTTGAGTCAATGTTGCATTTTCTGTACTTTAATTGTTTTTTGAATCTTTTTTTAATTTCATCGACATCAAACCTTAAATAGCAATTAAATTAGCAAGTGCAACACGCTCATCATCACATTCTACATCATTTTGGTCATCCTGAATATCATTATCACACATATCCGGTGAGTCAGGAATGACATTACTATCACCCGTTTCCACTACACATGTGTTACTAATGGATTCAGATTGGTCAAAATGTTGTATGTCATTGGCAAACACATTAGTATCAGTATCGTATTGTACCTGTTCCAATGGCTCCAGTGTCTCCCGAGTCTGCATTAGGAACCTCCTAAATCTTTGCCATGTAACTGTAATGTGCTTCCAACTCTTGTTCATCAATCTCTTCATCCGTGTCTGCTAGCCAGTCAGATTGCTCTGCTTGAAGTTGAACACCTTTCTCAGCTTGTTTACACAGCAACATCTTTTCCTTGTGATACGTGGAGTCTTTAACCCGTTTTGGCTTTCTGCATTCCTTAGCAAAATGAACAAATTCCTTGTAGTTAAAACACTATATCCCAGACTGCTACACTACTTGACCACCTACAGTTTCCCTAGCCCCAACAATAGTCATTGTCCTCTGTTTCCCAAATTGTCCAGACTGATTAACATTCTTGTATCTTGGAGTAGTACCCACATTCTTGTTTCTGGTGTTTGAGGAAGTTCTGAGGTTGTTGTTGGTAGGTTTGTAGAGTTTCTTGAAGTACTTTGCAATGAGAGCTAAATTTTTCTGCATTTTCTTATCCTTCTGAGCTTGTTCAGGATCACTGTCTTCATTAGAAGGTGACTCAGATGGAGGTGAAATTGGCTTGGCTATCTCTTTGCCTTTGTGTTTTGTAGTTGCATGAGATCTGGTTGGAAGTGAGGCTTTTGATGTTGGTGCATCGGATTTGTGAGACTTCGATGTTTGGTAATATGGATCTTGATGTGGTTTAACAGTAGAAACAAGTGCTAATGGGTTAGCAGTCTTGGCTATTCTTTCAGCATGGAGTTCATTAACTTCCTTTTGATATTGTTTGAGAATG
>BQNB010101095.1:0-24554 GCA_026074375.1 Tanacetum coccineum | reverse complement strand
TTTCTACGATCAAAGGATGAAGTTCCAGAGTTCGTGATTAAATTTATCAAAATGATTCAAGTTCGTCTGAATGCAACCGTTCCTAACATCAGGACTGATAATGGCACTGAATCTGTCAATTAGACACTGAAAGCTTATAATGAGAAAGTCGGAATCTCACATCAAACATTCGTTGTTCGCACTCCATAACAGAATGGCGTTGTCGAAATACGGAACCGTACTTTAGTGGAAGCTGCCCGCACCATGTTGATCTTTTCAAAGGCTCCGTTTTTTCTCTCGGCAGAAGCAGTCGCGACAGCTTGCTATACTTAAAACCGATTGATTCGTAGTTTTATATACCTAAAATATAATATAAAATAATATAATCCCAAGAGTAATTAAGAAAGTTACCAAGTTACCTTGATAAAATTCACTCTCAAAAATATATATCATATAATATATAATACGTATGTTTGACCGGGTAAGTATGATCACCCGGGTCGTTTTCCCCAACGACTCATGCAATGGAAACCTCGATTTCGTTCGGAATGATTGATTTGAATAAGAAAAGAGATATTTTTGATTTATTTATACTACTAAAATTAAAGGCACAATTAAACAACTAATTAACAAATTAAACTAATTACGAAAGTAAATAAAATGCGACATTTAAGAAAACAAATACAATTTAAATCTTAAAAATATAAACTAGATTCCTAAACCTAAATTAATGCTAAAGAGAATTTTAGGAAAAAGAAAAATACTTTTTAAACTAAATTAATTCTAAATTACTTAAAAAGATGAGAAAAACATTTTTATTACTAATTTTTCTATTTTTTTATTTTATTTTATTTTTGAAAATGAAATATTAAAAACTAAATTCGAAAATTAATTTTTTAAAAATGTAAAACTTAAACTAAAAATTGTAAAAATACTTTTTATAAAAAGAAAAAGTGCAGAAATTTATAAAAAACCCTAATTTTAAACTATTTATTAAAAAACTAATTTAACTAATTAAACTAAAATCTTAATTTATTATTTAATAAAACTTATTTTTATAAAACTTAAACTAAAACCAAACAAACACATGGGCCGAAATTACCATTTTCGAAAGTAGAGGGTAGGCGGGTGACTTAAGTTTTTATATAAAAAACACAAAGTTCGAACTAATGGCAGATATAGTCCCTTAACTTGGGACTAACTAGACTAAACTATTAAACTAACGAAGGACTTAACGATGTACTTAACTAAGGACTAATTATGCATTTAACAAGGACTAACTGTGTAACTTTTAAACTAACTGAAATTATGAAAAAGTGCAGAACAGGTCCCTGAAGCATCTAACAACCAACAACCAGCATCCATATTGATTTAAAAAGCTTATTAACTAACTTTTTTAAGACAACTTTTATAAAAAACTTAACTACTAACTTATTTTAATAAGCAATATGAGCATATGAAAACTAATAAGCTTCAGCAGCTTATTAACATTCAATCTATAACCTAAACTGATTAAACAAATACCTCAAAACCACAAGATAGATTCAACTTATTAAACTAAAAGCTGCTTACTCAATGCAGCTTATCTAAACTGCTTATCAACTAGATTCAAAAGCTTTATTAAGAAAACAGAATTAAATAGACAAAAATAAAACTTATTGAAGCTTAAAGAAAATAAAGAGTACCTTTGTTTCCAGCTAAACAGGAAACAACAATAAGCTGAGTGGGGCTTATGGCTTATTCACATAAGCCCTTATATCAAAATCACAACCTATACTAACCCTATAAGCTGACCAATAGCTCTAAACCCTCTTGATACCATAGCAGCCATCCAATTCCAGGATGGTATCAAGCCTTGATCGAATGAACACAATTAAACACAAATACAAATATTTTTCAATACGATTTAAAAGAACACAAAGATTTTTATGAAACAATAATTTTATTGAAACTGAAGCAAGTATCTTACAATCTCGAAATGAAATTACATAACATAAAATTGAAATTACATTTGAAGAAACTACTAAAAACTGAATCGAAAAGATTAAACCTAAAAATTAAACTACTAAAAATTGACCCCCCCCTTATATCATGACTGCTGGAATGAGGGGGCTTTTATACCCGAAGCTTCACCTCTTACCATCTACTAGATCCTTCTATCCTCTTCATCTTGACCCTTCAATCATTCTCTCTCCTCGATCTTGCATATAGGCCGTTCGATCAAAGCATGTGTGCCCCCGGATCATTGACGTGGCCAAGGAGTGTGTTAGTTATGTGAGTGTAAACACTCACACACGTCACATCACCCAATCATTTCCTCTCATTTTGCCAGGGTGGATTGGGTTGGGGGATTGATTGATAGTGACAGATGGGTTAAGGGTTGTGAGAGGTGGATTAACCCTAAGGTTAATTTAGATGGGGGTGAGTGATTATAAACTAGGGTTTATGGTGTTCTTGAGTGAGTGTTCGTGTGTGTGTGAGTGTTCAATCTCATTTGGGGGTAAATGAGGAACAGTAATTGTAAATGAGGGTTATAAGTTAAACCGGGTTGGGTAGGGTTAGGTCGGGTTAGGGTTGGGTTATAATTGGGTAATTGGGTTAGGGGTTTGTTTCTTATTGGCTGAAAGGTGGTCCACGGGTAGTTTGACCCGGTTCATTGACCCGCGACTTTTTATAACTATAGGGAAATTACACATTCGGCCCTTGTGTTTGGCAAGCACCATTTTCAGGTTGTAAACAACTTCCATAAATTGCAAAATCAGCCCTTGAACTTATAAAACAACGGAGCTGGGCTTTGGTTGACTGTGGTTTAGCTGCAGTTGACTGTAGAAGGCTGAGGCATGATCTCTCTGGCTTCGGCTTTGATTTCTTTAGCTTCTTGATCACTCATCCGTTCTCGTGTCCGTTTTTGACTGTTTTCTTGCAATATTTGACATATCCATACCTGCACAGATAAAACTCAGATACAAGCACATTTTTGCCATTTTTGATCCGTTTTGGGTTGAATTGGGCCTTTTTAAGCATAAATTGATATGTGTATTCTACACTTATCAGTGATCATTACATAGAGCCTACAGAATTGAAGATTCATGAAATGGTTAACATATGGGTTTCAGGGGAAGCTTATTGTTAAAATGTTTAACCATTTATATGCTACATGGGACGGGCTATTTTTGAGAAATTCTGGATTAATCTTCTATAAAACCCGGCATGCCCAAGAAAACTACGAACACCTTTTACAGTAGTCGGGTGAGGGAGCTTGGCGATAACGTCAATCTTAGCTCGATCGACCTCAATTCCCGACTTGGAGATTTTATGTCCAAGAACAATGCCTTCCTTAACCATGAAATGGCTTTTTTCCCAATTGAGAGCTAAATTGGTGTCTTCACACCGCTTAAGCATCTTTTCCAAATTGGTTAGGCATGTAGAGAAAGAACTTCCAAAAACCGAAAAGTCATCCATAAATACTTCCATCATTTTTTCGATCATGTCATGGAAGATTGCCGTCATACATCTCTGGAATGTGCCTGGTGCATTGCAGAGGCCAAAGGGCATGCGGCGGTAGGCAAAGGTTCCGTATGGGCAAGTAAATGTTGTCTTTTCCTGATCATTTGGGTCGATGGGTATTTGAAAATAACCCGAGAAACCATCGAGAAAACAATAGTATTCATTTCCCGCAAGCCTCTCGAGCATTTGGTCCATGAATGGTAGTGGAAAATGGTCCTTTCGGGTGGCTTCATTCAACTTTCGGTAGTCAATGCATACCCGCCATCCCGTAACTAGTCGAGTTGGGATCAACTCAGCTCATTCCTCAACTACGGTAAAACACCTTTTATTTGGTACACAGTGTACCCGGGCTTACCCAGGGACTATCCGAGTAGGGTAAAGATTAATTCCAGCGTCAAGAAGTTTTTCAATTCTTTTTATGATGACATCGTGGATTTTTGGGTTTACCGTCTTGCGATGTTGACGCTAGGTTTGTAGTCCTCTTCCATTAGATTTGTTGAGTACAACAATTCCGGGTTAATACCTTGATATCGGAGAGTTTCCCAACGATGGTCCGCCTTGTGGGACTGCAAACACCTTTATGAGGAGCGGGTTTCTCCGCACTCAAATCTTAGCAAATTATGACAAAAATGGTAACTAGTGTTGTCTCCCTCCCAAAAGGCATATTCGAGGTGGGGAGGTAGTCCTTGAGTTCGACCTCGGGAGGTTCATCAATTGATGTTTCATTGGTTTTGGTTTCACAAATCTTAAGTTCTTTTCTAACCTCAGGAAAATTTCGCATTTGGTTGGGAAGTACGTGATAAGGGCTACTTTTAGGATAACTTCATGAAAGAAGATTTCCTTTGGGATCACATTCGGCATCATCAATTCCTGACTTATACGAAGTATCAGAAAGTTCAGCCTCGATTTCTTCAAGAATGAAATCACTACCCTCGAATGGAGTGAGGGTGGGAGAAGTGGTATCAACAATCGGTTCAAAGTAAGGAGTGGAATTTCCATTTGTTAATACTTCCGAGAAACCTAAAATCTCTTGAGAATATTCCCACACGTATATCAATAAAGTCGACTTGTTAATTGATCTCCATGCATTGTAGGAGAATTTTTTCGTATCA
Source organism: Tanacetum coccineum (assembly GCA_026074375.1). NCBI lineage: Eukaryota > Viridiplantae > Streptophyta > Magnoliopsida > Asterales > Asteraceae > Tanacetum > Tanacetum coccineum. The sequence continues at coordinate 19,956 of BQNB010101095.1, read as the reverse complement.
CCTACTTTGAAAGTCACGGATTGGTCATCATGTCTTAAGGTCATCTTTTCACCGTGTACATCAATCAAGGCTCTTGCCGTTCTTAAAAATGGTCTTCCTAAAATCAACGGGACTCTAGGGTCGGCATCATAGTCAACTACCACAAAATCGGCTGGAAAGTAGAAGGTTCCAACCTTCACAAAAACATCTTCGGCTTGCCAGGTGGGAGTGGAGATTGATCGGGCGGCCCAATTCGAGTGAGTACCATCTATGTTTTTGGTCAGTCCTTGGCGATTAAGCTTTTCAAAAACGGAGAGTGGCATTAGATTGATGCTTGCACCGAGATCGGCCAGGGCTAAGCATTCATCCAACTCTGGAAAATCACACGGTATCAGAAATTTACCCGGGTCTCCTAAAGTTTTGGGGAAATGTTTTTAGGTGATGCCGAGCAATCTTCATTAACGGTGTTTTGGTATAATTCCAAAATCTTATCTTTTATGTTCAATATCCTTCTGAACATCGGAGGCAAACTTAGGGCATGTGCAGTCGAGTAGCATCCGCGAAGCTTAGCTCGAGTGGAGATTACGAAAAATTTCCCTGAATTTCAAAGCTAAAAAGGTCGTCTTTTCGCGGCATTTTCTCCTTGTTTACCCTTAGATGGATATGGTAGTTATTTTTTTGGCTCTAGGCATGACAACTGGTTCATCAATTTGGACTATCGGAGGTTGGACGTCTTTGGTACTTTCGTTAGGATGCACCGTGTCCTTTGTTTACCTCGGTTTCAACTTCACCCACGGAGGTGGAATTTAGAGGTCCATCGTATGAAAACACGCTTCTGGTTGGTGATGCTTTCAATTCAACCTTGGGTTAGCAAGGTGTTGCTAGGAAGAGCAACCGAACTTGGAAGTAGGAAGCTGGTTGGAATTTACGATTTTGGTCGAGCAAAGTGGTTATGTTGGACATTTGGTTTTGCCTGTTTAGCTTAACTTGCATCAAATAGCCTTGACTAGCTCTATAAATCAGTGTTTTGACACACCCAAAGCTTTATGAGCTGGAGCTTGGTAAGCTGGTGTTGATTAACGGGGGTTGATTACACCTGGGGCTTGTTGTTGAAAACCTGGGGTCGTTGACGTAGATTTGACCTGGTTGTAGCATTCCCACGGTTTTTGGTTTTGTTCCAACGATTCTGATTGTTGGGATTGCTATTGTGTTGCTGGAGGAGAAAAATCCGGGTGGTCTCGAGTTTGGTTTGCCATGGTCGGCGGACGCAGGTACCGGAAATTTCTTGGGTGAATTTGCTGCTGGCGTCTTGCTTGCGAGACGTATTTCTTGGATGTTATATCGTAATTGTTGCTATCGGTAGGCCGCCTTGACAATTACGTATATGATGTGAGGCAACCACCGCAGGTAACACAACTTTGCTCAACCGCTTTTACGGGAGCGGGAGCTGGGACAACTGGAGATGTCTGCTTGTCGAGAAGTAGAGCTCTAACCATATCTTTCAATTCAGCAACATCGGGAGATATTCCAGAGGTGGAAGCGCTCGTACTCACCTTAGCAACAATGGCTTTGCTTCGGGAGTGACGAACTTTGGACTTACTCTCGATGATGCTTGAGCAATCACGGGGCCTTTTGTCCAAAAAGTTACCACCTGCGGAGGGTGTACACAGAGGTCTTGTATCATTAACATTTAAGGCATTATAAAATGTATCAAGTTGGTGAAGTTCCGAGAATCCATGATGTGGACATGCTCGAGAGATTTTGAATCGCTCCCATGCTCCTAACGATCATCAAATTTGTTTGAACTTGGTAATCTCGTTTCGAGATTTGTGTTTATCGAAGGTGAGAAAAAACTGATTTTATGAATTTACGCAATAGGTATCCCATGTTTGAATTGATCGAGGGGGTTCTTTTTCAAGCCATATCCGGGCTGCCCCCTCGAGAGAGAAAGGAAAAAGCATCAACTTAATTGATGTGGTCGGGACATTAGGATATCTCAAAGTAGAGGTGATTTTATTGAAGTAACGGATGTGGGCATGTGGGTCCTCTTTGTCATGTCCGAAGAACTGCTTGTTCTGGACAAGAGTTAGCAACCCATGCTTGATCTCAAAATTGGCTGCTTCGATTTCAGGAACAACAATTGCGTCCTCGTATCCCTCGGTGGGAGCCTGGAGCAATTCTGCCATAGTTCGATTATCAGCCATCGTGTCTTTGGGAGTTTCAACAAGATTTGGAGGAACTTGTTGATGTTGTTGTTGATGTTGTCGTAGACGACGAGCTTGAGAACGAGTGCGCATGCACTAAATAGAAATATAAAAAGAAAATTTACTCTAATTTTTATTTGGTTTTTTTTTAATGATTTCTTCTCAATGTAATTTTTATCTTCAGGACAATGGAGAATAAGACAACTTTTACCAAATAATCAACTTACTTCACGGTAGCTCTCAAAAAGATAAACGCACAGGTGAGCGGAGGAGTAGGAATAGCTTGCCGAAGCTTATTTATCCTTCTCGGGGTCGTATAGTTCTTAGGAACAACCTCCTTTATACCACTGTATGTTTATTTAACTTTTCAGGTGAGCCGGTATGTGTAAGTGGCACAAATGGCAAGTTTTTAAAAATCTTTTGTTCGAGTTGGGGATAACAAGTTCACCGGGAAGTTATTGTGATAAAATACTCAATTACGAATATTTACTTTTGGTCTTTATTTATACCAAATTTGTGGAATTTTTATTTTTTTTTATGGACAATGTTTTTATATTTTTGGTTTTTTTTTGTTTTTTTTTATATGATAATTATACTAATAAAAGAAAATGAAAAATATTTTTGTACTTTTTATATTTTTATAGAAGAAAATATTCACAGAATCAAACACAAATTTTCAAATGTAACGATAATCGTTTTCCGCCTCCCCGGCAACGGCGCCAAAATTTGACTCGCGCGAACTCACCCCTTAAATATGTAAATATATGCAAACACACAACAAGGGACGAAGTCACGCTCAGTGAGCAAGAAAACCGGATAGCAGTATAGGGTGTCTCCGGGCTCGTTAGTCCCACACGAGCGCTAGAGTGGGAAAATCGAGAGACGATTGATGATTGGTGTTTGAATATGACAAGGATAAGATTATGATTTGGCACTAACACTAAATAGGCAAATACATATAAAAATAAGCAAAGAAAATAAGCTGGAACAAGAATAAAAGCTAGGAATGGCAAAAAAAAAAACACTTAAAAACTTTAACACTAAGGACATATAAGTCAAATAAACTTAAGACATTTTTAAATAAGCTACTAACTTTAAATAAGCAAATCAAAAAAGCAATTAGCATAAATTAACAAGATAATACAAACAGTACTAACAAACAGTATTCTAACAGTATTATCTACCCGTACTAGCTTGGAGTTAGTTACTGTGCTTTAAGTTAGTACCTGTTATCTTAGGTTAGTAATCTGCTAGGGCTAACAAAACACAAAAAGACAATAAATAAGCAAATAAGCTAAAACAGAAGTTCCACTAACCTTAATAAGCACTTAGTAATAGGAATAAACGACTAGAATAAACTAAAATGACAAATAAGCTAACAAGCTACAAACTGATACATCATTGAAAATACTTTAAAAAAAGAAAATAAGCTTAAATAAGCAAACAGCAAAGGAAAATGGTTTAATCTACTCTAAAAAGCTAAGGAAATCTTAATTAAGCAGAAATAATAAGCTGATAAGCTAGAATGAACTACCAGTACTAACAGTTTTAACTAACAGTACTAACTTGTAGTTTGTACTGCTAGTGCTGAGTTAGTACTGATACCTTTGAAATCCAAGAAAATGAACTAGCAGTACTAACTTGGAGTTAGTGCTGGTAGCTTTAAGTTAGTACTGTTCCAAAAGTGAACTAGCAGTGTTAACTCAAATCTAACAGTTTTAACAAATGAACTAACAGTACTAACTTGGAAAGTAATACAAAACACTTTTCAACTAACAAATAAGCAAAATAAGCATTAAAACAGCTCTGCAGAAAATAAGAACAATAAGAAAAAGAGAAACTTACACCACCCTTGCTCAAAACAGGGTTTCAACAAATAGTCTAAAGCTATAGCTTGTATTATACAAGTAGTGAGAGTCCTTATGCCCATCAGACTGGCTTATCACCATAACATTAAGCTGGGTATATTTGAGAGTGATTTGTTTGATATTCTTTAAACTACTTAACCTTTTTATTTTTACTTAATGGAAAACACTTATAAGTAAGCTGTGGTGAGAGCTTTTTGAACACAAAACAATATGATTAAGAAACTTAACACTTGGAATTGTAAATTGGCTAAAAAAACTTCAAACTTGCATTAATCTTGAAAGTGTTACAAAGCTGAAAGTAAAAGCTGTAAATGACTTTGAAATTTAAACTTAAGATTAAAAACTAATTAGTTACTAAAAAATTAAAACTAGATGCCTCAAAGGCTTACAAAAGCTTATTTATAGGCCGAAGTCTTGGACTTGAGCTCTTGTTCTTCTTTGGTGAGAGCTTCAACCAAGTGTGTTGTTGCAATGTTGAGGGGTTTCTACAACAAATCCAACTTTTATTTCATTTGTGTTCTTTGGATGAGGAATCTCAGCCCATGAAGATATTGGAAAGGTGAGGATTGCCAACTAGGCATTTATATCAAGAACAAGCTGACATATTTCAGGGAATAGTCAAACAAGCTAAAGCAAAACAGTCGTTAGATAATGCGTTAGACTTTGCTTGTAAGCATGCCAAAAATAAATTCAGGAGTTACTTGTTTATGTTCAAGACACATGCCCTAATGCCTATACACCTAGTGAGAAGTTGGTTGCTGTCACACCTATGAACAAAGTCAAAAAGGTTAGGTTTTCTGAACCTCCCACATCCTCAAACAACATTCAATAGGTAGAGTCATCTAAAACACCTATTTCTAACACACCTGTGTTATCATCTACAGGATTGAAGTGTTCTACTAGTACTTACAGATCACAGCCTACAAACAATAAAAAGAATGATAGGATCTCGCAAACACCAAGTAGCAACATGAAGAATAAAGTAAAAGTCCAACGTATGAGAGTTAAATCTAAGTCTAATAAAAAGAATCATGTTAAAGACCCTATTTGTGATGTAAATGTTACTCATACTATGTTAAATGCGAATCCTGAGTTAATTTGTGTTAAATGTAATCAATGTATGTTTGATGCAAATCATGATGTGTATTTCCTTGATTTTGTAAATGATGTGAATGTGCGATCTAAATCTAAGTCTGCTAAGAAAAGCCAACATCATAATATTTAGAAACCTACGGGTAAAGTGTTCACTAAAGTAGGACATAAGTGGAAACCAACAAGAAGATTTTTCGCTATAGTTGGTAACTCGTCTCCTTTAACTAGGTTCACTCTTGAGAAAATAGTGCATCTTAAGGAAACCACTTCTAATTCAGTTGAAACATCAAAACCAGAGATTAAAGTCTATAGCAGGAGACCCAAACAAGTAAAATCAGTAGGTTCGAGTAAAAAAGCTAATACTGTAGAATCTAAAATTGCTAACAACTCAGAACCTACTCATTTGTGGGGATCCAATGCTACAAATGTTCCATCTTCTTCTTCTCTTGTCAATGACAGGTTTTCCAGATTGTTCTCTGGTATCTGGACTCCGGATACTCAAAACATATGACTTGGAATCGCTCTCAGCTCATGAACTTCATTAGTAAATTTCTGGGAACTGTTCGATTCGGAAATGACCAAGTTGCAAAAATTATGGGGTATGGTGACTATCAGCTGGGAAACGTAATTATCTTAAGGGTATACTATGTTGAAGGGCTTGAACATAACTTGTTTTTTGTTAGACAATTTTGTGAAGCGGATCTTGAAGTTGCTTTTAGGAAAAACACCCTTGCTTTATTCGGAATTTAGAAGGTGTTGATCTACTTTCAGGCTCTAGAGACGCAAATTTGTACACAATTTCTCTTAATGACATGCTAAGACTTCTCCGATCTGTCTTCTATCAAAAGCTTCCAAGACTAAGAGCTGGTTATGGCATCGTCGGTTATCACATCTCAACTTCGGTACTCTTAACAAGCTAGACAAAGATGGTCTTGCTCGAGGCATTCCAAAGCTTAAATTTTAGAAAGATCATCTGTGTTCAGCATGTGCATTAGGAAAAAGCAAGAAATCATCTCATCAACCCAAAGCTGAGGACACTAACCAAGAGTAACTATATCTTTTGCATATGGATATGTGTGGCCTGATGCGTATGGAGAGCATTAATGGAAAAAAGTATATCTTGGTGATTGTTGACGATTACTCTCGATTTACTTGGGTTAAATTCCTAAGATCAAATGATGAAGCTCCTGACGCTATCATCAAATGAATCAAAAATATTCAAGTTCGTTTGAATGCCATTGTCCGTAACGTTAGAACAGATAATGGAACTGAATTTGTCAATCAGCCTCTTTGTGATTTTTATGAAAATATCGGCATTTCGCATCAAACTTCTGTTGCTCGCACTTCTCAGTAGAACGACGTTGTCGAAAGACAAAACCAAACTCTTGTGGAAGATGCTCGTACAATGCTGATATTTTCAAAAGCTCCACTATTTCTATGGGCTGAAGCAATCAATACAGTTTGTTATACCCAGAACCGTTCCTTGATTCATCTTCGCTACAACAAAACTCCTTATGAGCTGATGCATGACAAGAAGCTAGACTTATCATTTCTTCATGTCTTGGTTCACTCTGTTATCTGACAAATGACAGTGAGGATTTGGGTAAACTAAATACAAAGGCCGATATTGGTATTTTTGTTGGTTACGTGCCCGCAAAGAAAGCTTTCAGAATCTATAACAGGAGAACCTGGAAAATTATGGAAACTATTCATGTGATGTTCGATGAGCTGACAGCAATGGCTTCTGAACAATTTAGTTCAGGACCCGGGCTTCAAGTAATGACTCCTGCAACATCCAGTTCAGGACTCGTTCCAAACTCTATTCCTCAACAACCTTGTAATCCACCAAATAGAGATGATTGGGATTGTTTGTTCCAACCCATGTTCGATGAATACTTCAATCCTCCAACTATTGGTATCTTTCCAGTTCCAGTAGTTGTTGCACTAAGAGCTGTTGACATAGCTGATTCACCTGTGTCTATGTCAATTGACCAAGATGCACCATCAATAAGTATCCTATCAACACAAGAACAAGAACATTCTCCAATTATTTCTTAAGGTGTTGAAGAATCACCAAAAACACCACATTTTCATGATGATCCACTTCATGAATCTCTGCATGAAGACTCGACTTCTCAAGGATCGTCATCTAATGTGCGACCAACCCACACTCAATTTGAACTTATTGGTAGATGGACTATGGATCATCCTATAGTAAATGTGATCGGAGATCCTTTTCGCTCTGTCTCCACGAGAAAGCAACTCAAAACTGATGTCATGCGGTGTTACTTTGATACCTTCCTAACTTATGTAGAACCAAAGAACTTCAAACAAGCAATGACTAAACCATCATGGATCAATGCAATGCAAGAAGAAATTCATGAATTTGAAAGACTACAAGTTTGGGAATTGGTACTGTGTCCAGATAAACTCATGTTGATCAAACTAAAGTGGATTTACAAGGTCAAGACAGACGAATTTGGCGGTGTACTCAAGAACAAGGCTAGATTAGTTGCTCAAGTATTCAGAAAAGAGGAGGGAATCAACTTTGAGGAATCATTTACACCGGTTGAAAAATAGAGGCCATCCGTATCTTCATAGCAAATGCCGCCAACAAGAATATGTCAATCTTACAAATGGATGTCAAAACGGCTTTCTGAAATGGCGAGCTCAAAGAAGAGGTCTATGTTTCTCAACTAGAAGGATTTGTTGATCACGACTACCCATCGCATTTGTACAAGCTCAAGAAGGCCCTTTACGGTCTCAAACAAGCACCACGTGCATGGTACGACATGCTGTCAAGTTTCCTCATTTCACAACATTTCTCCACTAGTGCATTTAATTCAACACTATTCACATGGAAAGTAGGAAACGACTTATTACTGGTACAAATTTATGTTGATGATATAATATTTGCATCTACTAATACTGCTTTGTGTAATGAGTTTGCTATTGATGTCCATAAGTTCAAGATGTCGATGGATGGTGGCAGATGTCATTCTTGTTTGGATTACAAATTTCTTCAATAGTCCTCAGGGCATCTTACTAACAATCAAAATTATGCTTTCTGATAATTACTTAATATATATGGTTTCTAACTAGTGATTTGTAGGACACCATATGGTTGTAAAAGAATTAAAGTGGATAAATATCTACAGGAGACCAGTTGATGCTTACCACTTTACACTTGGCATGATTAGATCCCTCATGGATTGAATACAGTAGACCGACCTTATTTTGTAGTCTGCTTATGTGCCGGTATCAAGTAAGATCAATCCATTCAAACTGTCCATATGATGTTAAATCCTACTCAGGTGTATGACCAAAGGACTAAAACTGCGCTAGGTGCCCTGATAATCACCTTTTTAGGGGTTAATTATATTTCAATTATAGTATTAGTACGTATTCCAAAAGATTCTAGATCAATTGCTTTTAACCAAAGCAAAATCAAAAAAAATCCTCCAAGTCGTTTCCCGATGAGGCGTGAATTGTAGATCGAAGACGTTTGTGATCGCGTGTTGAAATGGGAAAAGATTGACTTTGATTTCTATTTCTAAAAATAATAAAGAAAACTAAATTAAACTTAAAAATAAAAGCAATAAATGATTTATAACTAAAATGAGACGTAAAATTAAAAACGCGAGGTAAAAAAAACTAAGTTATCTAAAATTAAGACCTAAAAATGATTTTAAAAGTTTTTCTAACTTAAAATAACTTAATTAAAAAGAAAATGAAAAGAAATTCTAAAACAGGGCTTAAAAATAGTGAAAAACGAAGAAAACGAAACCCGGGCCCGAGACCCGAGATTTAAAAATAAAAATTTGCAAAAACGACCCTACGAAAGATTTTCTATTTTTCCTACGTGAAAACTGATAAAAGAAAATTTTCTAAAAAAGAAAAATATTTTTTTGATTTTTATTTAATTTTTAATTAATTAAAAACAGTTTTAAGGAAAATAAATAATTAAAAATAGTAAACAATTTTAGAAAAATCCTAAAAAATTACAGAAAATAGCTAAGGATGAGCTTAATCTACGAAAAATAAAATCAGGAAAGTAGGGCTTATAAATAAGCCCAGAAAAAGCAAAAACGCTTATGGGCTTATTGGGCTAACAAGTGCATAAAACAATAATGGATGTAGAGGCTAACGGATAGCCCTACCGGAGCCGAGTGGTTTGGAGTGTGTTTGTTAAGTGCTTGGAAAGGGGGAGGTCTGGGGTTCGACCCTTGCCTCTCCTTTTTGTAAAACTTTTTTTTTTCAAAATATATATATATATATATATATATAAACTTAAAAAGGACAGGAAAATAAGCAATATTAAAAAAAAGCTTTTTACAAAACTAAGAATAAGCAGGTAAATAAGCAATCAAAAAGGGTGGTAGTGCTAACTTTTTACACTAGGACTTAAGAAAAGCTAACAAGAGGGCTTAAAAGACAAATAAGCTAAGGAAAACTGAAGATAAGCAAAAAAGACTAGCTACCCTAACCTAAATAAGCCCTATGCATAAAAATAAGCTAGATAAAACAGACAGATAAGCCAAACAAGCAAATAAGCAATGGGTACAAATTGCAGGCAAAACAGTCAAAGGAGGTCCACTTTGGGCTTAAAAATAAGCAACCTAGAGAGGGAATTAAGGCTTGAGCTTATGAGGTCTTATAAAAGAGCTTATTGGCTTTCTAGAAAAGCCAAAAGCTAAGAATAAGGTCTAAAAATAAGCACTAAAAAGGGCACCAAAAGGTGCTGGTTTGTAACATGGGAGCTTTTAATCAAAGAAAAAGGGCTTAAGTTGGCTTAAAAATAAGTTTCAAATACGCTCTAAAAGGAAAACCAAGTTAAGACAGATTTAGACTAGCTTAGGATGAGCTTATGCTCAAATTTTAAGATTCTAAAAACAATTTAAAGCTACTGATTTTTGCAATCAAAAATGGGTAATTTTGACTTTTGAAAACACTAAACTTATGCTAGCAGATGTAAAAAAAAAATTTGCAGGTAAACCAATTGGGCTTAACTACTTGACTTTGGCACACACCAATGACACAAACTCAAACCTTACCTCAGGATTTTTAAAAGCTTACACTAAATAAGCTCATTAAACTTTTTTAACACTAACAGTTTTGAGAGAAAAAAAAAGTCTTGAAAACACTTTTTAGACTTAAAATCTTTGGAAAACAGATTCGAAATAGCTAATTAAGATTAGCCAAAGTTGCCCAAAAGCTGCCAACCTATTGAAAAAGATTTTTGACACATTTTGCACTTATACCAAACACTCCTTTAGATTTTTGAAAACAGATTTTAAAGCTATTAAGGACTGATTTAAGCACAAAAAATTAAAGACAAATATCAAACATGAACTATTAAGCAATAATAAGTAAAAAAGAAAAAGCAAATAAGCACTTTAATAAGCAAATAATCAAAAGACAAAAATAAGCATATTAAGGCAGTTTCTACTTAAAACTTAAAACAAGAGCATGAAATTAATAACAAACATAAATAAGACATAAATAAGCAATTTAAGCAATAATAAGCTAGAAATAAGCACTTCTACAGTAATAAGCAAAATTAAAAAAACTTACCTTTTACCCTTGCTCTAAACAGGGTTAAAACACACAATCTACAATGCTCCAGCTTGTATTAAAACAAGCTGGTAGGGTCTATAGGTCCTTCCAATTTTGACCTATCATCCATGAATTTAGCTGAGGTAATTTTGAAGGTGAGCTTTTTTTGATTTTTTTAGTTTTTCTTAATAGATTGTTTTGCTTAAGTTTTTAAAGTTAAAGCAGGATATTAAGATAGTAAATAAGAGCTTAGGTGAGCTTTTGTAACACAAGTTATCTTAAAAATTAGAACACAAATTTAAAATCAAAGCTGAATTTTCATTGATATATAAAAAATATTACAAGTACATAAAAAGTTATACTAGGTTAAAACTAAGCTTAAAACTACTGAACTCCTTGCCTCAAGGGCTTACAAAGACTTATATAGAAAACGAGCTAGGGTTCTATCTCTTTGGTCCTCTTGTCTTTTTGTCCTCTTCTTCCTTGTGCTAGTTTGCTGAGACAAATGAGTCATGTATGTTTGTTGTGTGTGTAGAAACACAAACCCAATCTGAGCCTTCAATCTTGAGTATTGCCCACTCAAAGTAATATCAACCATTGATCGAATTTGAGGGATTTAGGATTGCCAGCTTGGCAAATCCATGTGGGAGGTGGGGTTTATGTTGGTGACGGGTTTGGAGTGATGTGGGGAGGTCAACGAGGCTTGATGGTGACAGGAGGGGGGGAAAAATTCTTGGCGGGAAATTGTGGTTGAAGATAAACAGTACTTGTTTATCTGTGTGAGTTTTGTGTATATACAGGTTTGGTCCCTCAAATGTTATAAGGGTTTTGCAAATTAAGTCCTTATAGTGTAACAATTTTGGGAAAGTGGCAGAAACAACCCTTCAACATATATGTATCTCTTGCAAAATCAGTCCTTTGGTGTACAACTTTAAAGGATTGGCAGGTTCAGTCCCTCAAATGTTATAAAAATTATTCCCACCATTTTTCTTATGAAATAATTTTGGGACTTGGGCAGAATTAGTCCCTGGAGTTTACATTGGGCTTTTTGATAGGTTATGGGCCTATTATTTTGAGATGGGCTTTTTAAATTCGGATTGGGCTTCAAAGTCTTCAATAAATATACTAATGGGCTTTTCCGGCCCATTAAATGGGTTCGGGTTTGACCCATTGAGTATTCTTCTATGTCGGCTTCGGTATTGACTGTTGACTTTTTCCGGGTTGACTTTGACTTTGACTTGACTTTGGCTTTTCCATGCTTTTCCATTCCGTGTCCGGTTTTGTCCATTTTTGCTTTATTTTTCGTCCTTTTATCGGATATTCGTTTCCTGCACAATATAGATGCAAACATACAAATACAAAGTATTTTTGATACGTTTTTTGTCATTTAAGCTTATTTTTAATGGTCAAAGGTATGTGTAATTAAACACACACCAAAAATCCCCCATACTAGGACATTGTCGTGTCCTCACGCAATGCTATGAAGTAAGCACTTAAGCAAACTAAGAATCTCGATCCCCCTCGACTAATAACCTTGAAAAGTAGCTAAGTGTTCATCGGGGGGAGTTAAAGAAATCTAAAGTTAAGATAAGCCCCATTGTTACCAAAATTTTTTTAATATATACACGAACTACCACTAATATTTTTGTAGTTTTCATATTAAGCAACTAATTAGAACGTTTGACTTTCGTTATTTTCTAACTTTTAGGGATCATAGAACAAGATGCATTTCGATCCGAGAATGCCCCAAAAAGGATAAATTCATCGTTCCCGACTTTTCATTTATTCCAAACCAAGCTTAAAACGAAATCACCGTTAATTATGAGTTAAGATGCTAACACTACTCATATTTGCAACTTGTAAACTTTTCACTCCCGACAATTATTATATCTTAGGTGTATGTGCTATTTTGAATTTCAACCATGGATCAACGTTTTGCAACATTCTATGTTTCACGTTCCACCCGAGAATAATGAGTTTGAAGGCGAGATCATCCCATGTAGCGACTTTCGTCTCGGCACATCCCAACCTTGCGGTTAAGTGACCAGGCTTTTGACACCCCACAGAGACTAGTATCGGGACTCACGGACCTTAGGTTTCAGCCATCCATTCCAAACCGCCTCTCAATCATTGATCTTAGCCCTTGATTTTATTCCACGTATCATAACCCAATCATTGATCTTGGGATTGCCATCTTGGCAGGTTTGATGTGACAGGTTGTGCTTCTAGAAGGACGGGAGAGCATGGGATTGGGAGGCTTTTACCCTGGTGTGTTCATTTGGGGTGAAAGTGAAAAGAGAGGGAAATGGTGAAAATGAAAGAGATATACAGTGTTCTTTTGTGTTTGACCCGTGTTGTATGATAGAGTTGACTTGGATCAGGCATATTTGGATTGGGCTTTTGTAATGTTTTCTTGGGCCAAGAACAAAATAATTGGATTAATGGATTTATAGTTTTGGACTTGTATATAAAAGGCTAAGGTTTATAGGTATACATCTTAATGGGCTGACCTGGCCCAATAAAATAGGTACGGGTTGGCCTATTGCGGATAAATACGCCTTTGGCTTTGATTTCTCGTACTCTTTCCATTCCCGTGCTTGGTTTTGTCTCTTTTGCTTCATTATTGTCCATTTGTGCAATATCTGTTACCTGTAGGTCATAAATCACAAAACACACATACACAATGCATTTTTCATGTATTTTTGGTCTTTTAAGCTCATTTTAGTAAAGTAAACTCATATGTGCTTAAACACATATGAAAAATTCCCCATATTAAGCTATTGCCGTGTCCTCACGCAATGTCATAAACACACACTTAGAAAACCAAAAATTTCAACCCCCTTAGACTAATTACCTTGAAAAGTAGCTAAGTGTTCATCTAAGGGAATTAAGAAATCACTTAGTTTTGAAAGTCCCCCCTGTTTTACCATTTTTATGCATTTATTATAATTTCACGGAACAAGAAACACTAAAAGGATAAATTCATCGTCCTTGATTTTTCACTCGCCCCAAACCAAGCTTAAAAACGAAATCCTTGTTAAATACAAGTTAAGATACTAACACTACTTATAAATGCTAATTGTGAAAGCATTGCTACTTTCCGCTCTCTTATTTCCTAAATCCTCTAAAGATTTTATTATTATTATTTGTGACGAATAAATTAAAGTCTTATTTATATAAAGTAAACCGGGTTTAGACCATAATTAGTTTGAAATCCTTTCCTAAAGAAACGATATGGTGAGAATAAGGTCCACATTAAGGTTTTAATTTCGCACGATTTAGGGGTTATCCTATTTAGATAACCCCGGAGTCGAAATTTAGCTTTATTATTATTATTATTGCAACATTATTAAACCTCGGTCCTTTGAACAACTGCTTATCGGTATGCGAGCCGACCATGGTCCAGTAGTCTTATTTCGACCTCGGTGATCCTCGACCTTTTTGAAGGCTGCAACATCGGTTGTGAGCCGGCAAGATGCAACAAACTTTTATCAGTCTCGGATTATTACTACGTGCCTTATTTAGATGACTGCCACATCAGTTGTGAGTCGGCAAGAGGCAATAAACTTTTATCAGCCCACAGTTTTTATTTATTATTATTACCTCCACCCTTTAAACGACACCCACATCGGTTGTGATCCGGCCAGAGGTAGTGGTCTTATTTCGGCTTCGGTTTATTACATAACATTATTATTATTATAGCCAAATTTCAAGTCCTGTGGTCTTTTAACTACCTAGACAACGGTAGCGAGCCGTCAGGAATCGGTAGCCTATTTCCCCACAACACTAACAAAACCTCGATGTGTACCTTTCTTTCACCAGAAGGAATCTCTACGAAGTGATCTAAACTAAGAATCGCAAAAACCTAAAGTAACTTTATTTATTCAACAATTATATAACATTTATTAACCTGATGGGAGCAAAAAGCCACAATTAACATCTATGAGCCTTAAAGAGAACCTACTACTCCATGTTTAGCATTTAACATATATAAAACTCTATCATTTCTCGTTCTTCGGAAATTTAAAATATTTAATAAAATGATCCGCGAATGCTTAGTCTAATAAAACAAGCTTTGAATATTTAAAGTCTATTATGGAAACTTGCAAACTCTTGGCTTTTTCGAGCTAGAATTCACGTTTTAAAGCTTCTTGTATAAAAGACTAGCAAAAGCTTAAATTTAGATAAGTTAAGGGGCAAGCTAGAGCGCAACATGCTCGATCAAGTCAAAATTTATTCCTTAAAAAGACAAAACTACGTGTCTAAACACTTATTCTATTTTTGAAAAAAAATTGGCATATTTTTGTTATTTTTGGTGGAAAAATAGGGTTACGTGAAGACAAGGCAAATGCAAGTAAGATTAAATCAAAAGATCCACCCCATACTAGAACTACACATTGTCCTCAATGTGAGACTGTCACCTCCATACTAATTTCAAGGCATAATCCAAATATTAAGGGGGTCTCTACGCAAATCTAAAGTCGTTTATTAATTATGCTAATAAATAAACGTTAATCAATAAGATTTAGGATATCGGATTCCCATATATAAGCATGCAAAGGATTGAAGATCGAGTGAGCGATGGACAAAACCACGAGCACGAGAGTCTTCATAATCCGGGGCAATCCTGGACACAAAACACGAAACATGAAAAAGGAAGAGGCGAGCCTCCTCACATCATACTTATTAATAAATAATATACTAATATACTAATATTAAGGATAAGCATGGGTTGCCACCCACGAAGCGCTTGTTTTTGTTAACCGAGTCACGAGCCTGACTCGACCTCGAATTTAGTGGTCCATGGGGAAAGTTTGGAGATCCGAGATAACCATTTGTGGTATGTCCCCTCTAAAATAGTGTTTAAGTCTATGACCGTTCACCTTAAAATTTCGTTCGTCGGTTTGAGATAACTCGATGGTTCCATAAGGGAAAACTTGAGCAACGGTGAACGGTCCGGTCCAACGGGTTTTGAGCTTCCCCGAGAAAATCTTTAATCGAGAATTGAAGAGAAGAACTCGATCACCAACGTTGAAGACGCGGTTCTTAATTTTGGAGTCATGAATCTTCTTCGTTTTCTCTTTATAGATTAAAGAGTTCTCGTAATCATGATCCCATAGTTCATTTAATTCATTCATTTGAACTTTCCGGTGATCACCTGCAGTCTTAAGGTCAAAATTACAATGTTTTAAGGCCTAGTAGGCCTTGTGTTCAAGTTCTATAGGAAGATGGCAAGCCTTTCCGTACAAGAGCTTATAAGGAGTGCACCCGATGGGTGTTTTGAAAGCGGTACGGAAGGCCCATAATGCATCATCTAACTTATCGGACCAAGAAGCACGGTTTTCACCTACGGTCCTTTACAAAATACATTTCAAACCACGATTTGAAACCTCCACTTGTCCACTCGTTTATGGATGATACGCGGTAGAAAGACGGTGAGTAACTCCATACTTGAGCATAACTTTTGCAAATTAATCATTATAAAAGTGAGTACCGCGATCACTAATTATAGCACGAGGAGTTCCAAATCGGGCAAAAAGAGATTTCAAGAATTTAACAACAACTCGGGCATCATTAGTGGGGAGCGCTTTTTCTTCAACCCATTTAGACAAGTAATCGACGGCCACGAGAATGTACTTGTTCCTTCGAGAAGACGGGAACGGTCCCATAAAATCGATGCCCCATACGTCAAAGATCTCGCATACTTGAATTGCATTTTGAGGCATTTCGTCTTTTTGCGAGATTTTGCCTTGACGTTGACATGAGTCACATGACTTTACCATGTCATGGGCATCGCGGTAAATTTTCGGCCAAAAGAAACCTGAATCGAAGACTTTCTTAGCGGTGTAGTTTGCACCATGATGTCCTCCGGTGGGTCCATTATGGCAAGCCATGAGGATATCAATGACTTCTTGGCCGTGAACACATCGTCTAATCACTTGATCCGCACAAAACTTAAATAAATAGGGGTCGTCCCAAAAATAATGCTTTACGTCCTTAAAAAATTTCTTCTTTTATTGGGACGACATCCCTTTTACTACAAAATTTCCCGCGTGGTAATTTGCAATGTTGGCAAACCACGGGGTATTAAAATCATCATGAAAAGATATCATTCCAAGGGTCTCGAGAAGAAATGTTTCGGTTATTTCCTTTTTCTCGAGATCACCTTGATGAGGATTCTCTAATCTAGACAAATGGCCGGCCGCGAGATTCTCCGCTCCTTTTTTATCATGAATAATGACATCAAATTCTTGGAGTAGAGAATCTACTGGAGTAATCTTGGCTTAGCATCTTGCTTAGCAAGAAGATACTTAAGAGTCGAGTGGTACGTATACACTATGGTCTTTGATAAGACTAAGTAAGGCCAGAATTTCTCAAAAGCATACACCACGGCTAATAACTCTTTTTCTGTTGTAGTGTAATGTGCTTGAGCATCCGTCATGGTCTTACTTGCATAATGTATAGGCTGAAAATGTTTGGTCTTTCGTTGCCCCAAGACTGCACCTACCGCATAATCACTAGCGTCGCACACAATTTCAAATGGTAGGTCCCAATCGGGGGGCAACTAAAATCGGGGCTTCGGTTAACTTTTTCTTAAGTATATTAAACGCTTCAATACATTCTTTTTAGAAAACAAACGGGGTTTCTTTTTCTAAAAGATGGGTCATCGGCCGGGTGATTTTAGAAAAATCTTAAATAAATCGACGGTAGAACCCGGCGTGCCCTAAAAAACTTCGAACACCTTTGACGGAAGTCTGATGAGGGATTTTAGCTATAACATCAACTTTAGCTCGGTCGACCTCAATCCCGGACTTTGAAATCTTATGGACGAGGACTATGCCTTCTTTAACCATGAAATGACACTTCTCTCAATTTAGAACTAAGTTGGTATCTTCGCACCGTTTTAGCATTTTATCTAAATGGGAGAGGCAAGACGAGAAAGAATCCCCGAAGATCGAGAAATCGTCCATGAAGACTTCCATTATTTCCTCAATCATGTCGTGGAAAATGGCCATCACGCACCTTTGGAACGTGCCCGGGGCATTACATAAGCCGAAAGGCATACGTCGGTAGGCAAACGTCCCATAAGGGCAAGTGAAAGTGGTCTTCTCTTGGTCTTGCAGGTCAATGGGAATCTGAAAATATCCGGAAAAACCATCTAGAAAATAATAGTATTCATTCCCTGCTAAACGTTCTAGCATTTGGTCCATAAAAGGCAACGGGAAATGGTCTTTACGAGTGGCATCATTAAGCTTTCAGTAATCAATACAAACTCGCCATCCCATAACTAACCTAGTGGGTATTAACTCATTATCTTCATTTTCAACTACGGTCGTGCCACCCTTCTTAGGCATACAATGAACGAGGCTTACCCACGGACTATCGAAGATTGGGTAAATCAATCCGGAATCAAGGAGTTTGATAACTTCCTTTTTGATAACCTCATGAATTTTTGGATTCACCCTTCTTTGATGTTGAACCGCCGGTTTGAAATCGTCTTCCCTTAAGATCTTGTGAGTACGAAAACTAGGGACGATACCCTTAATGTCGGAAATTTTCCATGCGATGGCCCGTTTGTGTGACTTAAGAACCTTTAAAAGGGCGGCCTTTTCTTCATCTTTTAACTCCTTAGAAATTATAACGGGTAATTTATCTGTTCCTTCTAAAAATGCATATTCTAAATGTGACGGTAAATCCTTAAGCTCGAGTTTTGGTGGTTCTTCGATTGAAGGCTTTGTCATAGTAACATCAACTTGCTTAAGGTCGACATTTTTCATCGAAGGGAGAGTCGGAGACGGGTCTTTATTTAACAATTTTTCAAGGTAAAGAATGTCTCCCTCCGTGTCGTAATAATCATCATCTAAATTAGAAAGCTCTTTCGGGGTACGTAGAAAAGTCTCAATCTCTTCCAAAATGAAATCTCCTCCTTCAAAAGGAGTGAACGAGGGGGAAGAAGAAGCGATGATAGGATCCGAATGAGTGGGATTGCCACTTGTCGAACTATCCAGAAATCCGAGCACTTCTTGAGCATACTCCTTACAAGGAACATCTATGACATTGACTTGATTAACCGTTTCATAACTACGGGAGTATCTCGAAGTTTGCCTAACTTTAAACGTAATGACCTCGTCATCGAATCGAAGAGTTAATTCTTCACCATAAACATCGATTAAAGCTCTTGCCGTCCTCAAGAAAGGTCTCCCGAGGATGAGGGGAACCCGAGGATCAACATCGTAATCAACTACAACGAAGTCGGCCAGAAAATAAAACTTTCCTACTTTCACAAAAACATCTTCGGCGACACCTTTTGGATGAGCGACCGATCGGTCTGCGAGTTCGAGTGTCATGCGGGTCGAAGTGAGTTCCGGGAGCGAAAGCTGCTTCCATACGGAAAGAGGCATTAGATTAATGCTAGCGCCAAGATCGGCCAAGGCTAAGCATTCATCTAGCTCCGAAAAATCACACGGGATTAGAAACTTGCCGGGGTCTCCAAGTTTTTTGGGCAACTTTTTTAGGAGCACCGCCGAGCAATTTTCATTTAACGGAGTATTTGCTAATTCGAACAACTTTTCCTTATTACTTAGAATACTCTTAAACGTAGAAGCAAACTTTGGCATATGAAGATGAGCATCCGCGAAGCAAATATCAAAGTGTAATCTTTGAAAGATTTGAAGAAATTTCAACATTTGATTATTAGCTTTTTCACGGAGCTTTTGGTCGTTAAGCCTCGAAGGATAAGGTATTGACGGTTTAGGTTTAGGCTTCGGAGTAACTTCGGGTTCCAAAATTGGGTCTTGGACAATCGGAGGTTGGACGTATGCGGTACTTCCTAAACTTGTATTTTTCACCTTGTCCTTTGTCGTCTCGGTTTCACGTTCTACTTCCTTCGGGAGGGGAGAAGGATTAGGTGGAATCGTAGGTCCATTATAAGCAACACCACTTCGGGTGGTAATAGTTCTCACATCTCCTCTCGGGTTAGCAACGGTATTACTAGGAAGTGACGAAATTGTAAAAAAGCGAACAAAAACGCAAAAAAAAAACGGACGAAAACGTAAAAAAACTGACGAAATTATAAAAAAAACGAGCGGAATCGTAAAAAAAGGGACGAAAACGGAAAAAAACTAACGAAATCGTAACAAAACTGACGAAATCGTTAAAAAACTGGTGAAAACGTAAAAAAAACTGACGAAATCGTAAAAAACGGACGAAATAATAAAAAAATGGCGAAATCGTAAAAAAACGAGCTAAATCCTAAA
>BQNB010101094.1:0-24554 GCA_026074375.1 Tanacetum coccineum | reverse complement strand
AAGCTCACGCTAGTCACAAAGCTAAGAATGTAGTCTCAACGACTAGATGCTTAGAACTTCTCTATATGGATCTCTTTGGTCCATCCGCCGTACGGAGAATTAGGTTGTTCAATAGTGCCAATAAGAACCGACCATGGTAGAGAATTTGATAATGAGGTGCAATTTGGAGAGTTTTGTAATACCAACGGTATTACACATAACTTCTCGGCTCCACGCACTCCTTAATCAAATGGCGTGGTCGAAAGGAAAAATAGGACACTTCAAGAGATGAGTAGGACTATGTTGAATGATCAATCGTTACCATAAAAGTTTTGGTGTAACGCCGTAGATACTTCAACATGCATTCTCAATCGAATTCTAGGAAAAACACCGTAGAGCCATTCTAGGAAAAACACCTTATGAACTCTTAAGAGGTAGAAAACATACGTTAGATTATTTTAGAGTGTTTGGAAGCAAGTGCTTCATTTTGAACACAAAAGACTACCTTACCAAGTTTGACCCAAAGTCATACGAAGGTGTCTTCTTAGGTTATTCTCAAAATAGTAAAGCCTACATTATCCTAAACAAACACACTAGGAAAGTCGAGGAATCACTTAACGTGACATTCGATGAGACTCCTCCACCCTCTAAGATATCACCCTTGGTGGATGATGACTTAGATGAAGAATACACAATTAAAGTCACCGAAAAGAAAAACCTAGAAAATGACATTGTGGATGAAACTTTAGAGATTGATGAAATAGTCAACATTAAGGAATCTAGGAACAACCCATTAGAAAATGTCATAGGAAACCTTAACCAAAGTAACTTCTTTTGTTTTATATCAACTATAGAACCTAAGAATGTGAATGAAGCATTAGGAGATGAAAGTTGGATAGTCGCCATGCAAGAAGAATTAAATCAATTCGTTGCTAACGACGTTTGGGAGTTAGTTCCTCAACCCATGAATATGACAATCATAGGAACTAAGTGGGTATTTAGAAATAAGTTAGACGAGAATGGTATTGTTTCTCAAAATAAGGCTAGGTTAGTTCTCAAAGGCTATAAATCACCAAAGGGCATCGATTTATGATGAAACTTATTCACCAGTTGCAAGACATGAGCATATTAGGATATTATAACCTATGCTTGAACCTTAGATTTTAAACTATACCAATGAATGTAAAAGTGCAAATCCTGTAACAGGTTTTATCAATGAGGAGGTATACGTGGCTCAACCTCCGGGATTCATTGATTTTGAGAAACCGGATCATGTTTATAAACTAAAGAAAGCTTTATATGGTCTTAAACAAGCACCCAAAGCTTGGTATGATAGACTAAAAGCTTTCTTTATTAAACATGAATATAAAATAGGAATGGTAGATAACACTCTTTTTACTAAGAAGAAAAGTCCAAATCTCATCATTGTTCAAATATATGTCAATGAAATTATATTCGGTTTGACTTGTCAAGACATGTGTGATGAATTGCCAAAATCATGTATGACGAGTTCGAGATGAGCATGATGGGTGAACTTAACTTCTTCATTGGATTACAAATAAAACAAATGGAAGATGGTATCTTCTTTAATCAATCTAAGTATATTAAAGAAATGCTTAAGAAATTTGGTCTAGAAGATTCTAAACCAATGAAAACCCCCATGTCCTCCGATACTAAACTCACAAAAGATGAAGAGTGTGAGTCGGTAGATAGTACCAAGTATCGAGGCATGATAGGTAGTTTTTTTATACATAACCAAGAGTGCCCCAATATCATGTTAGTATATGCCCTTTGTGCCCGCTTTCTAAGAGGCCCAAAACCCCACACCTTGAAGCGGTTGAAGCGATCTTCCGATACAATTAAAGGCACTGGGCACTTAGGCGTATGGTAACCCTAATGGGACCGCATAGAAAACCGTAGTATAATGCGACTTGATCATGTGGGAGATTATGAGGACAGAAAGAGCACTACAGCGGTATTGCTACGTTCGAGGATGTGTTTGACATCTTGGTTTCGAAGAAACAAACCGCACATGCTAGTATCCACTATCAGAAGCCGAATACGTAAGCGCCGGTAAGGCATGCCAACAAGCACTGTGGATGAAACAAGCTCTATCGACTAACGACTACGACTTCTAGCGACGTTGTCCCAACAGTTAGATAACAAAGGCGCGATTGACCTTAAAAAAACCTGGTGCAACATATCTCGTACCAAACACATCGAAATACGTCACACTTTCTTTGTGAAAATTTCCAGAAAGGACATAACACAATCAACAAAGTGTCCTGTTCGTACGACAATATGCCTGACATTCTCACTAAACCGGCCTTAAACGTGAATCGTTTAACTATCTACGTCTTGGTTTTAGAATAAGTGAACACATTCCATAACATGTTGGTTCGCTTCCCATCTTCTGTCTCAATTCTAGTCCGTGGTTCCATTTCGTGTCAATGACACCTGAATACTTCATCCGGAAGAGTACTTAAACATTCTTTAATTTGCGAAATGCAAACAAAAATGTCACTCCTCTTTCTATATTACTTATTCGTCAAAAACTGAGTCCAAAACCCTTTACTGAGGGCGGCCCCCATACCATAGGCGGCCCCCTAATATATTTGGGACCGCCAGACATTATGGGACCGCCATCAGCAGACTCCCATATTTTTATACTTAGTCAAAAAAAATTCAAACCACAAAAACAAACACCCCTCTTCGTGCTGCAAGTGACGAACACGACCAAAACCACTCAAAAACTCAAAATCACCCATTAAAACTTTAATTGAAGACCAAATCAACACCTATAATCATTCACAACATCTTAAAGATCAATTATTCATTTCATCTATTTTCTTTCAATTTGAGTTTAGGGTTCATGATGAACACCAAAAATTAAAATTGGGGATTTTTTATTTTTCTTTCAATTTCATACAATTAGGACTACTAGGATACAATGTATAACTAATAACCATAAACATAGGATTTGCATCTATTAGTGAGTTTGTAGAAAATTTGATTTTGAACCAAAACCCCAATTTTATTTTCAAATCACTCACGCTAGGAACATGATATAATTATGGTTATGGATTGTTAATACAACCTAAAAACGTTTTCAAACACATGCATAATGATCTCATGAACAAATTTCGAGATACATAATTCATATGTATTATTCGACTGTTATGAATGGAACAAAATCACACAAGAGCGTTTGATTAACTCTTAGGATTTATTTTTAGGTCGAGTAATCGTTACTATCACATTTGTCACAATGTAGGCACACACTAGAAATAATGCTCATGACATATACAAAGTAATAAGAATAAAATGTGACTTTATTTTTCTTTAAGAAATCATAGCCCTCGCAAATCATCTACAAGACCTACAAAAATAACAAGTCATTATATCCTTAAAATTTCACGAGAATTCACGTACTCCAATAAAAGAAAAACTAAGAAACCTTAAAGAACACTATATTCGTGAGGTCGGGTGGTTTTTGATACCTTTCGGATCTAAACTAAGTTCGGTCTTTGTCCCGCGTGTTTTGATTACATGCATTATTATGTGGTAAAACTCCTAGAAAATTCAATCTCGCCACTACATGGCAAAACGAATAGAGTGGGGTGTACTAAGAAATCTAAGTAATTTTACCCTATGGTATGCTATTACCCCGTTGTTTAAATTCCATCTCTGATGAAAATCAAATTGCAAAAGATCATTATGTCTTGTAACGATCGAGTCATGAATCCTCTTCAGCTCATACTAAGCGAAAGCCTAGAAAGGATTGTGGCACGAGAAGAGGTCGTCACTCCACTTCTTCTTCTTTTTCTGCCTTTGACCAACCATCTTCTTCTAATCTTAATGATGATGATGATGATGATGATGATGATGATGATAATGATGATGATGATGGAAATGGCGAAGGGACCTCGCGTGCAAGCACTCCCTCCCTTATTCGTTATGTCAATTCTTTAACCAATCAAGTTCTTCAAGTTTTTCAAAACCCACCTAATATTGACCCTCACTTGGAACCATTTTACACCCGCCAAACCAAAATCATCAACCGTCAAGTACAATTACGAGATGAGCAGTGTGGTGGAGTAAGGTCAATCAAAAAAAGTCTAAGAAGATTGTGGAGAAACATGAAGAAGTGAGCTATGAGGGAAATTACTTTATGACATTATTATCTATATTATATACTAATCTATTATGCTTAGGTACTTAAACTTATGCTATTTACTAGCAACTTAGTACGGGCAACATTACTTGCCTTGGATGATCGTTCAATTTTATCATCCTAAACCCATGCTTGCATGCACCTTGATACACCTTGGTTACTTTTAATGATATTATGCATGTTTATAAACTAGTCAATTTGCCTACATGTGCTTACTTGAATAGAACTTAGGTTACTTGATTTTGCGCGTTTGATCATTAAGTATTAGATGATTCATGATGAAATAGGATTGATTGAAAAAGGGGTAATCTAGAAAACATTTTATAGGACTTACAGGAAATCAGAAAAACTGGAAAAATTTTCCGTCTTCAAAAAACGGCCCCCATAAATAAGAGGCGGCCCTCTAATATATCTGGGACCGCCATATATTTAAGGGACCGCCATCAGAAGTCACGGAATTTTTACTGTGGCTCCTGATTTGCTGTGCAGTTAACTATTCTTTCTTAGACCCAGCTAAACCTTCTGCATTTTACTAAACCACTTTTGGAATCTAAAAACTTAACTCTCATGCTTTTCCACTTTGATACTTTCCTCTCTAATTAAAAAAGCCATACTTCTCATTCTTCTTATCATCTTCCTCAAACTATTCTACCATGAA
Source organism: Tanacetum coccineum (assembly GCA_026074375.1). Taxonomy (NCBI): domain Eukaryota; kingdom Viridiplantae; phylum Streptophyta; class Magnoliopsida; order Asterales; family Asteraceae; genus Tanacetum; species Tanacetum coccineum. The sequence continues at coordinate 19,743 of BQNB010101094.1, read as the reverse complement.
TTCCACCAATGCTTCCTCATCTAACCCTTCCAAGAAAATCAAACTCACCATAATCCCTCCTAGACAACTATTTGTCAACATATCTAGTGATGAAGATGTCACCACCACACCTTCTCATACAACAACTTATTTATCTCCAACTCCTCTAAATGCACCATCAAAAACCACATCCACTAATCAAACATCATCAAGTCAAGAGAACACATCTTCTTCCTTTTACTCAAAACATCAAATTTTACCACCATCTTCACATGAACCAACTTCTCCTCATCATTTGAACCCTTTGCTTGACAACATTTTAGATATTCCACCTAGACCTCTAAACCCTCAACCATGTGACAACCCGATAATTTCTGTTTAATAAATTAGCCATTTCCGTTTAGAAATTTGAATTTTTAAAAGTTTTGTTAAGCCTTACCGGTTAACCGGGAAGTTGTTTCGTGATTATCTGAGAATCGTCGCCGGGAGCGAACCGGGACACCAAACGTTGTAGTATTTTGGCAATAGCCACGTTTTTATGTTTTAAAGCAATATCTAAAATTTTATAATTTTCCGTGTTACCGTTACTCGAATCGTTATTTACGTAATTCGTGTTTTAATCTATACATATGCATATGCATGCAAAGTCCTTGGAAATTAATTCAAAAGTGAGCACTATAGCCCTAAAATAATGGAGACCATTTTGGTCCCCCTTTTTGGCCTAGTATAACCGGTTACACACACTCTTTAGGCATGGGATCCTTTTTTTTGAAATGTTGATATAAGTTAAACATGTCCCCTACATAGTGGCTTGTACAAGGTCCTTTCTAAGCCCTCATTCACGGATCATTTCGGTCCCCCTTTCTCCTTTGTACTCGGCCGAACATAGCAAGGCACCAAGTCTAGGTGCATCCCATCACATGCCAACTTATAACCACCAATCCTCATTTTGTTTCTCATTCACACTTAAACTATTTCTCTCACTAGAACATACATACACTTTGTTCACTCTTCTCCTTTCTCTCTTTGAGTTTGGACGCTAACAAACACCCACCCAAATTCATTGTTTTTAATCTTTGATCAACCATTTGAAGATATATTGTTCGAGGTCGGTTCTTGTTTCTATCCGGGTAATTTATAAACAACGATTGGGTTGTTCTTAGTTCCTAATCATCTTTCGTCGTGTTTTCTTGTAAGTCAACTTTACTTTTTCATAAATGAGTTGTACTTTTACATTCGTATGATCATTCCGAACAAGGTGTACAAAGCGGATCGTTGTGAAAATCATTACCTATTTTTCTATAAAACTACAAGTCTCAAAGTTTAATCTTTTTATTTATAAATGGAAGAACATAAAAAGTAGTTGTACTTTTGCGTATAAAAGTTTGTTGTGACTACTTTGATATATATATTGTTATTATTGCGGCTATATTATTCATTTGAGATTTATCGTATAGCGAGCTTAAATATTATTGGCAAAGAGATTAAGTTAGATGTTTGTGTTGTTGGAAACATAAATTGAAAGTCGAAGAGGTTTAGGTTTAGAATAAATTTGTTGTAATATTTGCGGTGTTGTTGAAAATTGATCGGATATTCTTTTCAATAAAAGATGTACTTTTATAAAACGGATATTTTCACGAGCGAGATGGATAAAAATGGAAAGTCGATATTTTTAGAAAGGTCATGCCGAAATTTTATAAACTTTATAAATGCGTCGAAAAATATACCTTTAATGAAGAATAACGTTAAGTGTCGAGTTTAGGTCAACATAAGGTTTTTATTCTACGAGTCAACTTTGGTATATCGGGTCACTAAAAGACGAATACACTAAAAGACGAAATACACTAAAAGGCAAAACACACTAAGAGACAAAATACACTATTAGACAAAATACACTAAAAGACGAAATATACTAAAAGACAAAATACACTCAAAGACAAAATACACTAAAAGACAAAATACTCTAAAAGACAAAATACACTAAAAGACAAAATATTTTCGAAGATGTTTCAAAATGTCGAGACTTGTCAAAACTTATAACTTTTGAAAGTATGTTTTGAAAAGGATTACGCGTGTCTTTCTAATTGCTCGGCCAATGGATCAGTCTTGGTTAAGCGTTATTCGTTGTACATCATTCTTAAACGACAATTGTATGCTAGGTTGTCGCTAGGATCGTGAGATTCGTCTTCACTTGATTGATTTCTTTTGATCCACAACTCGCATAAGGTGAGTTCATAACCTTACTCTTTTACTCGTTTTAAATAAATGATTTATAACTTGGGGTGACAAACATTGCTTTATTTTTAAAATTGGACACAAGTACTATACGTGAGATTTCCCTGTTTACGTGTTGCCTAAGTAGCGTTTAGACTACTATTGCCCGAACTATCATAAACTGTTAATTCTTGACGGGGAACGGTTGATGGAGAGCGCGAGCAGCGTTAAACACATCACGATCCTATTGAGGAAACTTATTTATCCTATCCGGTGAAGAGTAGCAACCAACTACCCATGCGGGGTCTCCCGATCACAGATCCTATGGTATGTACACCCCTGCAACAAGATAGTTCTTCTATTAGTTGGTACCTGCCAAAGGAAAAAAGCCACTTCTTTTGGCCCCCATCTTAATCTTTCTGCGGGCTCTCACCATCACGCCTATTAGTTTCGGTGTCATGAGCTTAGTGCAATGTAAATGCCTCTTTATGTGAAGTTGTATCTCTTATAACTGTCGCATACGTTTTGGAAACTTGTGGTCCACACTAACTACGTTTGAATTAAACCTATGAATTCGCCAACTTTATGTTGACGTTTTAAGCATGTTTTTTTAGGTTCTTAGCTTTGGACTTCTCTGATGTGCTATGTGGAGTCTTCATGCAATATGATACCATCTCTCTAGACTTTTCTTATCATTCATACTTGTTGTCGTTTGAAAACTAAATTTTGCTTCCACAACTTTTAAAGTTCATTTGAAATCTTATAAAACTTATCAATTTTTTTCTAAATACAACGAGTTATGATTTTCAAAACGTCCATTAGTGGTCATTTTTTTTACTTATGTGCGAGTATGATTATGATCGTCAACTCTTTGGGGTTAGTGGATACAGCTATCAATCGTGTTCTTTCTATTATTCTACGCCTCGAACACTAAATCCGGATCGGGACGGGGACACTTTCGTGATGGCTTTAACATCGAGGTTTTTGAGGGTGTTCAAAACCACTCATCGGTATTGCAGCCCCTGACGCTCTACGGCCTTGGCACACTCAAAATTGGTTTTCGGGTGCCTCTTAACTGGAAAATACAAGTGAGTGTATTAAAGTCATAAATAGATAAGGCAAGAAAATTTAATGTTATTCAAGTTTATGCTTGATTTTACATATCCAAAAATTCTTACCTAGCGTTGTCAAGCAAAAACCCAAAAAAACGATAGGTATTGGCTGTGTTGAGGGGGGTGAGACGATTCATTCCGACACCGCCATAGCCATGTCAGCCGCATGCGTGACCCAAGGCAACATTGTGACCATATGTGTTTACATAGTTAGCTCTTATTAAGATAAAATTTCGAAATAATGTAATTAAAATGAATAAAGATAGCAGAAGCATTCCAACACGCTTCCGATAATGACTCATTTTCTACTCATCAGACAAATAAATATACACATTTATACAATCCCACTTGACTGTGTTGGCATTGACTATCGATATTCTCATTAAATATTTTAAAGGTTCTGTTTAACAGACTGTATGACCATACTAAAATGATTCAGGATTCTTCGCATTCATTAATGTCATCTATCATATACATACTCAATGTATAGACGCACAATGCTTTACGAATAGCTCATAGGTTGATGAGGTCATGAATCATCACAGAACTCTACTATTCTTATCATTGAGAAAAGGGGTCTTCCTAATCAATAATATCATCGTCTTCATCAACAACATCAATGATATATGATGGTGCTCAACTTATATTGGTGACCATACTGATAGATGCGCGCAAGACTTTTTAATGGTAGCCGCAATTTTCCTAAGAGTCCTCATTTTCGCTCACTATAGTAGAAGAGTGTGACAATTTAGAGATCGATGCGTTCGTATGTCGACAAGTATAACATCGGGATAGTCCTCTACTCAATAATGACCACCCATGTTTGTAAAACCTTTTTGGACTCACATGTTCGATCGACCTTCTTATAATCGATCTTGGAACGTCTAGGCCATATCTTCAAGGTGATGAAGCTCATTTGGTGGATTGTGACTTTGTGTGGGTGAGAATGTTTTGATCATTTTTTAAACGCCTCATCCATTTGCCTGGATTATGTGTTTTATGTTGTTTCTAATGACGCAAAATTTGGGTACGTCTTTGTTGCTAGTGATCGACATATTAACTGATAACAACACAGTTACTTGTGAAGACAAAATACAAAAACTTGAGGATTGTTAAATTGATGAACCAATAATAGCCATGTTACATTGAGTGTCCGCTCTTAACTGATGCGCCATTAGGCGAACAAAATGCATCTGTTTTGAGTTGTGCGACATTCTTCGCGGCTGTGCACGACAAACCTCACACCATTGACTACGCAAGAGTTGACTAAGATTGGAGTCTGTGATGTTCACAAGACATAAGCGGAATAACTCGCGGCATTTTCTCTAACACCAGGGGTCTATTGTCTATGGACGTTGTACAAATCTATAAAGGAAGATAGCGATCAGATTTGAGAACACAAATATGATGTCGATATTTTTTACGTTAAATACAACATCAATAGTTAGTTTATCTACTTCTCAACACCTCAGCGGTGAATTCTTCTTTCATGTCTTTGTTAGGAAATTCACTAAAAAATATTCATGGTGTTAGAATAAGTCGTCGAAAAGATAAGTTAAGAAAAAGAAGTTTCAAAATAAAAATACGTACCTGTTGAACTTGGCCCGGTACATGTTCAATTTCTCAGGACTATTTTAGAAAGTAATACCATATCCTTTCTTCAATTCTTGGTGATCAATACTGAATATAATTCGACCGTAAACCAATCGATTTACATTGTGATTTGCAATCACCATAAATCTGGACACGTTGGAGGAGGGCAATACACATTACGGTCGGGCACGATTAATATTTTTGTGGTTTAACCATCCTGTTATAATATAATATAAGAACTGAAAGTCAATGCTTCTTCATGGCAACATAAACCCTCCGCATCTGAACCTTCCAGCTTAGCTTTAGTTTCGTACATAATTTTTTAGCTTCTTCATATATCTTTCAAATGTATACATCCACCGGGGGCGAATAGCCTTTCAAATGTATATAGCCTCTAAAGGTAAATGGATAACCAAGTGAATCATAATGTAAAAGAAAGCAGGAGGATATATGAGCTTGAGATTGCAAAGAATATCAATCACCTTGCTCTGAGCTTTCAACATGTCATCCACCATCAAAGTTTAAGAGCAGATTTGCTTAAAGAATAAACATAGCTCGATTAGTGGTTTTGCAATGTTTGGGGGCAAGTATTGCTGAAGTCGTACAGGAAAGTCAAATGTATGCAGCACATTATATGAACGTCATGGAGACTGCAGGCCCATTATATTGGTATCATTATCGATGACTTTGTGCTTGAAGTTGGATCCGAACCCATCTGGTAGTCTAACTTCTTTGATGTACTGACAAAACTTTTTTCTGTCCTATGGTTTGAAAGAATACGCAGCCTGAGGCTTCGAGCACTTCCCGTTTTTGGTTTTGGCCGAGACTCTAAGTCACTTCGGATTGCCTAGCCTTTTTCAAGTCTGTCGAGCCTTGGCGGTTGTCTTTAGATTTGTCTTTCATTAAAAATGTGTTCAGGATACTCTCTTTCGCCAAACACATTATTTTCAATTTGCATGTAATCTAAATTGTCTTTTAGTGTAAGAAAGGACCAATACTCAAGCTCGTAAAAATTAGATAGTTTAGTCCCATTCAGCTCGACAAGAACATTGCGTTTTATCTTCACACCCCAAACTTTGGATGTTTACCCTGCACAAGCGTGGGCAATCTAGTAAGTTGAGACATGATTGCATCCCGACTAAATTCTCTAGGAGGATATCCGTTTTCGGTTTCACCATTGAATTCAAGTGACCTCCTCAATTTATGGGGCTTCTTTAAGAATCTTTTGTAGCCAACATAAGCTATTTTGCCTAACACACACACATATAGAGTGTCTTCATTACATGTAGGGCATGCCCTGTAACCTTGCCCACTCCACCCAGAAAAACTATTTCGAGCAGGAAAATCATTGATTTGATCCATAAACCATCGCTTCATTTTGAACTTAAGGCCTGTAGCAAGTCTATTGTCTCGACACTGGCTTTAGCCCATAAATCTTTTAGGTCATTAATCAACTGGCCTCAAGTAAACATTCAATGTCTTGCCTGGGGATTTAAAGACATGAATTAATAACGTCAGCATGAAAGAACTCTCTTTCATACATAACCACGGAGGCAGATTGTATGTTGTCAGTATCACCATCCACATGCTATAAGACTGACTATGGTTGTCGAACGGATTGAAACCATCAACAACCAACTCTAATCGAACATTTCTTGGTTCTGACAGCAAAATACGAAATACTGGTGTCAAAGTCCTTCCTATTGCTTGACCATCAACCGGGTGGATGTGTTGCATTTACCGGGATCACGTTACACTTTCCAGTAGCATGCCACTAGTTCATTTTCTTTGCTGTGTGAATAGATTGTACAAAACATTGTAGGTCTAGGAATGATTAGAATGTAACGTCATACTCATTTAGGAACTTTCTTCCCGATGTGTTAATGTCTTTCCCAGATTACTCGTGTTACACACCAGACAGAAATGTACTCTTTGTATAACCGTCTCCCCGAATACATAGATGCAATCGTTTACACATAGAATGTATCGACTCGTACCCTAATCCTGATCATTTTAAAAAAAAAAAAAAACAAATGTTTTTTTGTATCTTCCCTTTATTGTATAGTTATGACACGGTCGGAGTTGTATCCTTTTAGCCGTTGGGAACAATACATTTTGTGATAAACTTGCACTACATTGAATATAGAATCAGTCAATTTTCTTTAACTCATTAAAATTGGTAAAAACTTTGCCATAACAATGTCTAATCGAGCACATAGTCACAACAGGGTGCAGCTCCTGTTGGGCACTAGCATATATACTTTTCGAATCGTCTTACGTTTAGTTAGATGTTCGGTGTTACTTGTCTCTCACCAATATTCTCCTTGAGTTCTCACTCATGTTGTTCTTTATTCAGAGGAATATAGTAAGATCAATTAAGGCACGCTGTCATGGCGCACTCATCTGAGGTTGTCTTGTGTTATCTATTATTGGCAGGGTGGAGGGAAAGATCTGGTTCACCGTGGTGGTATATCCATGTTTATAACTGTATGTCAAAAACACATTAATTCGAAATGTGTTCTGAAAGGTAAGTTTGATGGATAACCAATGATTATTTGCGATAAAGACTTGCAATGGACATCTTATATTCCCAGCACTATCCACTTAACGGCTTGCGACTATCCTCAATGAATTTATTAAGGACCGATATAAAATGCTTTTTTCATGTTTCCTTAACTTTTCCAACTATTATCAAATTACCTAACTGCGTTTTAACGATTACAATTAATTTATTTATTTGCAACTTATTATATAAACACATCACACGAGGAATGCTCGAGTGTTTTGTTTACCTAGTGTGCAACTATGGAACAGGAAATCTCTAAACCACTATTTTGAATTTATTCGTATCATATATGAATGCGTATACACCGATTTACTTATTGAGAAAATTTAAGAAACATTTCCCCTCAAACTCTACCCAATATGTTGTTTAAAGACATTATTGTAGGAGTAAAGCTTAAAGGAGAAACACTGTCGAAATCATCTCAGAATAGTATACCTATTATACGCATCATTCATATCATAAATGAGACTAACAGTTCAAAAAAGCAGTCCCAAACAGGGGACTTCGAAATTAATTGCTAATAAATTAATTGTTGAACGAGTTTTTATAGGATGATTTTAAAATCGAGGGGATTTTTCAAAATTAATCACTAAATTCCTAAAACATTCCTAAGGGTTAATAAAATAATATCAAATAACATATCCATTTTATTTAAATAAAAAAACATACATTTATATCAAATAAGAGGTGTTTTAAAGGCTTATTTGATTAAGATGTTTAAAAGCAGTTTATTTGATAATGCTGTTTAGAACTAACTTATTCTAACTAAGGCTATTTAAAAGCTTACCAGCATATAGCTGCTCTTAAAAAGTTCATCTCTGATAAGTGTTTAAGAATAGTTGTGCCTGATAGAATTAAGCTGTTTTATGAATGCTCTATTCTACAATCATTTTTGGCAGCATTTAAGACGTGTTTGGTTGTGCTTTTTTAACGTGTCATTTAGAGTGTTTGGATTTGCGTTTTACATATCAAGGAGTGTTTGGATTTGCATTTTAGAGTGTCAAGGAGTGTTTGGATTTGCATTTTACACAAACTAATAACTATAAACATTCCCCGACGACATGTCCCCGGGGATACCAAAAGGATAAAAAAAGTTACAACATACCTTCGGCTGTCGACTTGGCTCGTTCTCGGCTCTCGGCTCGTTCTTCGGCTGTCCACGGCTAAAAAAAATTAACACAATTTATAATTAACAACTTATTATAGTAGCTTATTAAACTTCTTTAACCAATCCTGTTCTTATGAATTAACAACAATTAAAAAAATCCATATCGTGTTTATCAAAAGAAATCAAACACCATCCAACAATTACAGGGTTAGAAGAAAAAAGTAGTCAGATCATTATCATTAGAAGGCTTAGATAAAGATTTTGGTTAGAGGAAGGAGGTTTTGGGTGGCTGGGTATGTGCTCGTGTGACTCTTGGTGAGAGGCGTGGTGGTGAGTGGTGGCGGGTTAGTGGTGAGTGCGTGGTGGTGGATTTTGTGATGGTGGTGCCTGGAGGATTTGGTGGGGGTGCTGTTAAAATCGCCAAGAGTGGTTTTTTTATGTTTCACGTTTTGTGTAACCTCCTATAACTCTACAATCTATGCTTTTTTTGGTACCAGTTAAATCTCCCGGACGAATTCTCCGGGCGACATGTCGCAACCGGTGATAGAAACTTTTCAACTTTGTCGTTATTAGCTGCAAATGGGACCATAACGAAAATTTTAGGGGCCTTTTTAGCAGAATAGATAAACAAACTTCACTGGGAAAGGTTTGTATTAAAAAATTATAAAGTTTTATAAATATATTAAAAACTATAATTTTTACAAAATGCTTTCCCGGGCTCGATCAGGTCGTCCGCACGGGAAAGTTTTTTATTCAAAAGAAACATCTACAAAGTTGTATAAATATATTAAAACATGTATAATTTTTTCTTATAAAACCTTTCCTCGACGTCGAATGATTTTATAAATTTTTTTCATTTTTTAGATAATTAATTTTAAAAAATATATTTTAGTCTTACTTATGTTTTTTATAGAGAATATATGATTTTTAATTATAATTATCATTTTTTTATAATTTTTTGAAGTATGCGCGTTTCTCACACGCGGCATGCTCTCAACATCACTGACTTACGAACACCTAAAATTTACATCGGCTCTCTCATTTGTTAGGTTTTTGGAATGGAGCGGATGAGTCGATATGTGATCGTCTGTACTTTTAGATTGTTTAGACAGTTGATTCGATATGCATGTATATGTACATTAGATGTCCAACGGATGAGTCGATATGTTATCGTTGTACATTTGATGTTCAACGGAGGGAGTCGATTATTAATGTTATCGTGTTACATTATAACGATGATAGTCATATCAAAGGTAGCAAAACTACTTAGAAATCACCCATAAGTAGCTAGAACATGATAAGTAAGTGTCTCAATCTCCGGTGAATTATTTCCTTCTTGATCTTCCTCTTCGCGATGATTCTATGTTATCGTTGTACATTGGATGTTCAACGGATGAGTCGATATGTTATCGTTGTACATTAGATGTTCAACGGATGAGTCTATATGTTATCGTTGTACATTAGATGTTCAACGGATGAGTCGATATGTTATCGTTGTACATTAGATGTTTAACGGATGATTCGATATGCTATCGTTGTACATTAGATGTCCAACGGATGAGTCGATATGTTATCGTTGTATATTAGATGTTCAACGTAGGAGTCGATATGTTATCGTGTTAGATTATAACGATGATAGTCATATCAAAGGTAGCAAAACTACTTAGAAATCACCCATAAATAGCTAGAACATGATAAGTAAGTGTCTCAATCTCCGGTGAATTATTTCCTTCTTGATCTTCCTCTTCGCGATGATTCTATGTTATCGTTGTACATTAGATGTTCAACGGATGAGTCGATATGTTATCGTTGTACATTAGATGTTTAACGGATGAGTCGATATGGGATGAGTCGATATGTTATCGTCACACATTAGATGTTCAACGAATAAGTTAATATGTTATCGTTGTACATTAAATGTTCAACGGATGAGTCGATATGTTATCATTGTACATTAGATGTTCAACGGATGAGTCGATATGTTATCGTTACACATTAGATGTTCAACGGATGAGTCGATATGTTATCTGTTTTTCACATTAGATATCAACGGTCAATGTGTCTATATGTTATCGTTGTACATTAGTTGTTAAACTGTATGGAGTCGTATGTTATTGTTGTTCATCTAGTGTTCAAACGGTATGAGTCGTACATGTTATGTTGAACATTAGATGTTCACGGATGAGTCGAATGTTTATCGAGTATGGATTCTCTACGATCTCATACCTTTTGGGCTTGATTTTGTCAAAGAACAAAAATCAACCAACTCCCACACGCGATCTTGATCCAAAATTTCGACCAATTCTTTCTGTAGTCCTATACTGCCGCCAAATACTCCCGCCAAAACATCCCTCCAAATACTCCTGGCCAAAATAATCCGCCAATATCCTGCCAAATACTCCCGCCAAAAACCTATTTTTTACGATAAAAGCAGATATTATCCTCACAATTACCAACCGATCACACAAATTCTTACCATCACAAACCACAAAATCATATCACATGTATTATAGTGAGATGGTTGCCATATGAATCTTTTGCGTGTCGTTGTGGAGCCGGAGATGTAGTTCTGCGAGAATCGTATAAACCTAAAAAACCCATGGTTAAACATTTCTATGCTTGGTCACGATCAAAGGTGATCTATCACATGCTTTTTTGTTGTTTATATAAATATCATGGTTAGTTGTTAAAACTTATTATCTTTACTCTTTAACAGCCTCGCGAAAACACTTTCGGATGTAAATTTTTTATGGAAAGAGGAACGAGTCCATCTACTGGTTGGTTCTCCTGGAGCTTCAACGACTCAAATTTATTCTCCAGGATCCTCATCGACTCTAATTTATTCTCCAGGATTTCAACACCTTTCCAGCTATTCTCCAGGTAGCTTCAACACCTAAAAGCTATTCTACGGGAACTTACAAGAAATTGACACAAGTGCTTTCAAACTGTAAACATTTGCTTGATAAGATAACATTACTTTAGGCAACGGTGGATATGTATATGCATCCGGAACAACACACAGTTAATTCAGCCGCTCTATTTCATGAAGTTTACAATAACATGGGAAAACATGATTTGGAGTAGTTTGTCATTTGGAATGTAATTCATATGCTTTAAGCGTCGATTTGTAAGTCTCATATGATTATCGTTCTAATATGTTTAAGTGTCTGTGTAATGCGTTTGTGTTACTACAAGTGTTATGCTATATATTTAAACTAAATGAATGTTTTGTTTTTGTGCATCTTCGAAAACGTATACGGTAAATCAGTTGTAGTAACTACAACATATCGACCCGAAACGAACATAAAAAACGTAGTGTTTTTATATAAGCTAAACCATATCAAAATATAAATAGTTTAAAACCACGTCAAAACAAGTCGAAAATGTTAAACGCATATTTTAAAACCACACAAGAAACAAAAATGTTTTTTTAGTATTTATATATTTTATATAATAATTATATATTTTATAAGTATATTTATAAATTATTATTTATAAAATATATAATTATAAAATATATTTTATAAACAATAATGATTTAAAAGCAGAATTAATTTTTTTAATAAAACATATCATCCCGGGCGACATGTCGCCCGGGAAAGGTGAGCGGGAAAAATTGCCGCCAGGAGTTTCGTTGATTTTTTATTTCTAAATGTTTAATAAAACTTTTCCCGGGCGACATGTCGCCCGGGATACACTAACACACGTTAATTAACACTAATCACAACGTTTAAACATTCACGGTTAGTGGAAACATTATCCCGGGCGACATGTCGCCCGGGAAAAGGGAGCGGGAAAAATTGCCGCCAGGATTTTCGTTGATTTTTTTGGTCAAATTTAAACCAAGGTATCCCGGGCGACATGTCGCCCGGGAAACTATCCTCAATATTTGACTAAAAAGTCTATCAGAATTGGTGCCACGTCGGACGGATATTTGTCGTTTAGCGACTTTTCCCGGGCGACAATTGTCGCCCGTTCTAGTTTTTCTTGTAGTGTTTTTTCTTAAATTTATCGTTTACGGATGCTGTGTAGAAAGTAAAAACATTTTTTTTATAAAAGCTTGTAATGCAATGACTTATGATAAATATTGATTGTCTTTTTTTTAATGTTAAAGTTAAAATATATGAAAAAACATCAATTAAATCAGGGTTAAAAAATTACGTACAATTATTTAATTTATTTATAAATATTTTTATTGTATAATACAATAAATAAAATGTTATTAACTCTCTTTTTTTTTCTGTGTAGCTTTTTTTCTTTGCTATTATACAAATTTTTTAAACACCTTTATGTGTATTTTGTTCATGAATAATGATCATTTTACTTTTTAATGTGAAAAAGGTGGTTAGTCGTACGTAAATGTAGAATGGTCGCAAGATAAACACAAATATCAAAATTTTAAAAAAAGTTTTTGATTTAATAGAAAAATAAATAAGATGAGATTTTGGACACAAATATCAAGGCATCCACTATTCAGAATTTTAATTTATACTTAATTGTCACATGATGATCAATATAGAACATTTGGCCTAGTGGTTGTGGTCAAAGCTTCAAACTTGAGGTCACTTGGGTTACAAGCTATAGAATGATTCTTTGACATGCACAACTACTCCTAACGTTACTTTTAAATTCATTAATTTTGTTTGTTAACAAAAGCTTGGTCAGCTTATGTGGCTTCGTGATTTACCAATGGTATCATTTTGAAATGCTACTACCTCCGTCCCAAAATTATTGTCCAGTTTCAGTTTTGACTTTCTAAGTCTTTCTTTGTCAACTTTGACTTTAAATATTTTTGTTTGTGCTATTTAATATTTGATGCATAATATATGAATGGATTGAGTTTTAAATGTATTTTTAATTGGTATAATTTCATCAAGTATTATATGACATAAACAAAGAAAGACTCACAAAGTCAAAACTGGACAAACATAAGAAAAAAAAGAGACAAACATAAGAAAAAAAAAAGACAGATACAACCAACCAGATACAAGATATAAGTCCTATATCATGACTCTCAATTTTAAGCTAAACACAGATTAGTTACCTTGTCATGTTTTTGATTATCCTTGATCCTTGAAAACTAGCATCAGAACGTAGGCATGGAAGTTGCAGAATGCTCCCTCAGGGTTTTAACTACTGAGTTTTGTCAAAACCCGTGGAGTAAGACCTGCAAGTTGAGAAATGTGACATCGGGTGAAAAGAGTGCGTGTGTTTTCTCTCCCCATGGGGAGAGAAAACCCTAAAAAAAAGATATGGCCGTCGCTCCAATCTCATTCCGGTCAATCTCTTTCTTGCCTTTTTTTTTCTTGCTTGGTCGGTTGCTGGCAGTGCATTATGGATGCTGTTTCTATATGGATTAACCCTAAAAAGATTTATGCCGCCTTTCTCCCTATTTCTTTTGGTCATATATCTTTCGTTTCTAGGGTTTTCTCATGCTTTTGGTTCGTTTTTTACATGGTGATTTGTGGAAGTGCATCTAGGGATGCTGTTGTATCTTTGATTTAACCCTATTTAGCGATTCTTCCATTACTGTCTAATCGATCTCTTATATGGCTTCATGTGTCGGTTTAAGTTTTTCGTTGGTTTTTTTTTTTGGGTAAAGGGTTACCCCGGTAAAGTATATTAATCTCCGAAAAATAAGTACAATGGAATGTGGCTGATAAGCTACCCATTAATCTCAGCAAGCTTTGAACTTCCACTATCGATTGTGACAGGCCACAAGATCGATCTAACCTAGAGAATCAAGAAATTACAAGACTCTACTAGCTACCATATATTCTAAAATTCGAGGGCATCTACCATAATGAGAGCAGGCTTTGAACTCTCAAAGAGTTCTTGAATCTACACATGAAATTACAAGACTCTACTAGTTTTTCGTTGGTTTGTGAATCGCTTTGTAGGGTTTCGATCCTCTAAACCCTAAAACCGTCTCCTACATATTCTAATCCAACCTTTTTTGTTCATTACTCTTATTTTAGAGTTTTGACCGATTAGGTTTTTTTGATTTCATCCTGTTTTTAGGGTTAACGTTCGTGAAACTGTTCGTTATGTGCATTATGATGGTGTTTGGGAGAAAGTGAGCGAGTTCTAAAAACAAAGGCGTCGGGAAGAAGATTTGAAGAAATAAAAGCTATCAATCTCTCCCTTTCTGCGCTTGGTGATGTCATCAACGCCCTTAAAAGGAAGAATAGCCACATACCTTACAGGTAATTCAACATGATAGATGCTAAAATGCTGATCCGTTACCCAAAATCAGGTAATTAAAGTAAAGTATTCTTGTGTATTCAAATTAGCAAACCACTTTTTCATATAAGATCATACTAAAGACGAACTTATTTACGCAGGAGAGGATTCCAAAACACTGATGCTAGTTCATGTCAGTCCCAAAGAAGAAGATTTATGTGAGACCGTTTGTTCTCTAAATTTTGCACTATGCTTGAGAAGACTGAACCAAATGTAAGTTCAGACCGTTTGACCCATCTTCATTTTAGCTGAATTTAGTAACTTTTGTCTTTTGACCCATTCAAGAAAAATATAGCCAGATCGACTTAACTAACTGATCAATAATTTCAAAACAGGAAGCAAAGGCGATGAGGGAATTAGCAATGAATAAACTGCAACTAGAGATGCAAGAGATTGAAAACAACCGTGACAAATTCACAAAAGAAATTAAGAAACTGAATCAGAAATTAAATTCTTGACAAATGAACCATCATCAGATTCAAACGAGATACTCGAAACAGTCTTAGAACCAAGGACAGATAAAATTAGCATTAAACCCCCGTCATCAAAGGTCCCAAGGTTTATGAGGCCCACAGTCTGCAGTACACGGAAATCAGGAACGGGTAATCAAACTTTGCTTAAAAAAGAAATCAGACCCGCAAGAAGAAAACGATTACCAGTATCCTAGGTGATGAATTCTTTAAACTTTCCTATAAAGAATATGACAGAAAGCTACTCGGGAAGTAGTGTTTCGAGAGCAAGCTGCTTGGTAGAATTGAACGAAACACATTTGGGGGATAATGACACGGTTACTGCATCGACCCCCAATACAGACTTCTGTTCTGCTAAACGTTATCAGAGGCTAACCATGGAGCTCTTCTCCTACACAATAATAAGCGGGTTCTCCCAATCCCGCCGCCTGCACAGAAAAGTAAACCTCGGGAACAGATGAAAAAGGGAAACGACTACATTTCACCAATCTCTTCAACTGGCAGTACAAAATCAACGACTGCCGTGGATGACTCATGTGCCGAATGTGACCTCTCTAGTCAGATCATGCCGCCTGATGCCGTAAGCGACACCTGTTATCAGAGTGATTATGGTAATGGAGCTGATGGGACGGTTGTATCACAAGAATCAACACATGAAACGTGGGATATGAAGGCATATGATTCGAAAGATGACTTAACTTCCAATGTTCGAGGTTATCCATATATCATAAAAGAACATATCACGATATTGTTACAACGTGTTCGTTCTGGATCTTAGGATTTGAAACTTGGTTACGAGCTGTTTCTTCCAAGCTTTGATGAGTTAATTTTGGAAGAAGATTCACTATATTAAGGTTTCGTATGAGGTAAATATATTGAAGACACCATAAACAAGTAGTATGTATATTTATAAATATGTATCGTTAATCTATACTATTTAATTTACATATAGATATCAGTCACCTCAATTTGTCTGTTCAATTGTATGATTGAACTCTTACATCAGCACTGTTACTGTAAGAACCTAACTGAACTATCTTGAACTTTTATTGTCACTCTGTCAGATTAAGTATCGTTGGAAATGGACCTAGTTATTAGATGCGACTTGAGTGTATACACGTCTACATATGAATGGGTAACATTTTGACATAGCTATAGATGACAGGTATAGCGTTCTTTAGAGGTGTCAATTTCGACCCGTTTACATATGAATGGGTCGATTCTGATGATATTTTTTTATCTGGCTTAGAAGATAAAGTGTCAAACGGGTCAGACCATTACATGGTGAGTTGTCGATTCCATAAAGCAGCTGCACACCTAACCTTTTCTTGAACATGGGTCCGAACACATTTTAGCAGTTAGACTAAGCTCTAGATACATGCGGTTCAAGTCTCCCTAGGGTAACCAATATTCGGCCTAGCCAACAATTTTCATATCATCAAGATAGTTCATCCAGTGTTTTAAAAACCGGTTTTTTAATTGACCCGGTCGAATTCCCGGTCACGGTTCAACCGGGTTTTGCTCGGTCACCCTACCAGTTAGGGCTGTAAACGAACTGAACGTTCAGTGAACATTTCATGAACCGTTCGGTAAAAAGTTCGTTCATGTTCGTTTATTTATTAAATGGACGAACATGAACACTATTTTACGTTCGTTTAGTTAAATGAACGAACATGAACACAAGTCACGTTCGTTCGTTTATGTTCGTGAACGTCCGATTAGGCGTTTATTAACGTTCGTTTATGTTCATTTATATGTTTATGTTCGTATATCATATCTTTTAATTGTATACTTTTAAATTTGGTACGTTTAAATAAAACAGCACTTATAAAACATAACATTATGCATAATTTGATAATATTTTATGTTTTTTTCTACGTTCATTTATGTTCGATCGTTTATGTTCGTTTAGTTCCTTAATAAACGAACATAAACAAACATGAACAACTCATTTTCTTAATAAACGAACATGAACAAGAAAATTCGTCCGTTTAAGCGTTCGTGTTCGTTTATTTGCCCGGTTAAAATTAAATGAACGAACATGAACAAGGCTTCATTCGTGTTCGTCCGGTTCGTTTACAGCCCTAGTATTAACTGCTTCATTAGTACTGCTAGTGTTTTCAGAAGATACAAAAGCCACATTCTGAGAGTTTGAGTTTGAGCTTGATTGGCTTTTAATTTCAGCTTCATACACCTTCAAATTGTTGTACAAGTCATCCATGCTCAACTCATCTAAATCTGGTATGTTTCTCATAATCAAAGCAATGTTATTCCAGGCTGATGGTAAACTTCGCAGCAACTTCAAATTTTCATCTTCTTGGGAGATAACTTCACCTTGAATTTCTAATTGGCTGATGAGTTTTTGAAACCTATTATAAATTTTATCCAGTCTTTCAGATCTTGATGCAGTAAAATTTTTATATTGCTGCTTCAGGATAGTCTTTTTCATTTTCTTAGATTCTTTGTTGCCTCCAAACCTAGTCTTGATAGCTTCCCATGGGCTCTTTGCATCCTTGATTCCATGAAACTTTAATAGGTGCTCATCAGGAATGGCCAACAACAGAGTGCTCTTTGCTTTTAATTCATTCTTTTTTGCTATCTTTTGTTCAGCAGTCTTGGGAGGAATAGGACCTTCAGTACTAGCTGATGCAACAACAGGTGCATCACCATTCACAATGACTTCCCAAAGAGCATAATCTGTGTGAGTAAGATATTGCTCCATCCTCATGCTCCAGAGATCATAGTCTCATGTTTTAAGCATAGGAAGCTTTAGCGAAGAGACTGTTTGGGTAGAATCTGACTGTGATTCCATATCTTCTCTTTGACAATGAGATCTTATGTAGATCTAGTGTTCTTCTTATTCAGAGTTTCTCAACAAGCTCTGATACCACTTGTTGATCCCAATGAATAGATCTTAATTTCCTTTAGCTTGTGTAAAGGTTAGCAACCTTGGATAAATCCAAAACTACTAAGACATAAACTATGATTATGAATACTACAAGTTATGCCGAAACTAACTTGTAATACTAAGAAGAACAATGAATACTAAACTTTGAATATATTGATTGATAATATTTTGCCTAGGTTACAGAATAACTAACTATGAGATTTGTAATTGAAGTGCTTTTCTAACTATGCCGTAGGGTTCCTTTTATACACTAAGGAAACCCTAATGGGCTTACAAAACGCGTATAATGATAATGCATATCTATTCCTAATTTAACTCATGCATATCATAATAGCAGTACTAACTATACAAGACTAACAGTACTAAGTATTAACTAACAGTACTAACTATACTGGCAGTACTAACAATGTACTGACAACACTAACTATTATAGCTAGCAGTACTAATAACTTAGACTATTTTTTTTAAACTTCAACAGTAGCACAATCTTGAACCAGCAGTATTAACTTCCAAAACTAACAGTAGTAACTTCAGAAGCCTTCAATTCCCAACAATAACATATGGTAGCAACACAGACAACTCGAAATAAGACTAAAAATAGGTTATTGTGGCAATAGAACTCAAAATAAGACTAAAAACAGCATACGGTGGCAACAAAACAACCCAAAAAATAGCATATTGAAGCGGCATAGGCTTATTATTGCAGCGAAACCGCTTAAAATATGACATAAAAATAGCTTATAGTGAGCAACAATATCAACTTGAAATAAGTGTCTAATCAAAAAAGCTGAAAAATGCACTCATATTGGCAATGGGTCTGAAAAGAAAAAAAGGAAAAGAGAAGCATATAATAAAGAAAGAAAGTGTTGTGGTGGATTTGAAGAGGAGAAAGTTTTTATGTGCCTTTTTCTTGCTTGGAGGCTTGCCCAATTAATACCTCTTTCTGACTTTTACTTCTTTTTATTCTGATTACATAGTATAACTTCACATTAAAAAAAATCCAGAATTTTGTATTAGTCTTTCTATAAACAAATGATTAATAATCACAACATATTATTAAGTTGTAACTTAGAAAAGTCAATGGTAGTTGCAAATATTTCTATAAACAAATGTTATATTTCTTTTCATAAGTTTAAGGTTAAAGTTTCTGCATAATCCCAAGAAATTAAAAAGAGTCTAAAATAATGGCACCGATGAGGCGGCGACCCACTTTAGCATATATATAGATGGCTGAACTTACCCTGACGCATACGGTGTTTGCGGTCGTGTTTCACATGCAAAATTGGTAGCAGCTCCGTCTGCCCCTTACACCGAGAATAAGTGCATTCATGTTTGTGCTTCACTAATTACTCAACAGCTGTTGGAAGTAGAGTATTTACCAGACTCTGTCTACAATAAAAGAAACAAACAAAACATATAAATCGTTGTAACACCCCCAAATTGGGTCGCAGCGGAATATGGGTCCGGGGCGTGTTACTTCTCAGATCAATAACACAAGATATATATAGAACGACCAAAAAGTCGTTTGAAAATGATACATTGGATTAACA